>CM042149.1:115429392-115479392 GCA_023376005.1 Doryteuthis pealeii
ATGTTAAAGATGCGAACTCATGTTTTTTCATTAACCCATCTAGATGGAACCCTAACAGTACTACCATTCTGTGGTTTCAGATGACCTAGGATCAACTGGTGATAAAATACGCACTATACAACTCTCCCAAGCTTCCGGACTGGAACTTCATCACATAGATTTTCAATTTAATTGTCATACCCTGGACAATAAGACACTCAGTCACCCGCCTTCTACGCACACATATTTTGCATAAAAATGCTTGGGATTTGCCATAAGAGCAAAAACTTCGCGAGTGAGGAAGGTCAGTAGTTAAGCTCGGCCATTGGACCTTATAAGTTACATCTTAGGATCCCAGGGGCTCCCCCAGTCAACACCTGCCCCATTGATTAAAGAGACAGTGGTTGGTTTATTGCACAGTGCCTGAGGTCCCGCCCCCATTGAGGGTGTGCTGACGGATCAACGATTTTTTTGCACCCGTCACTCATGAGTCACGGCTTGTGGGTGGTTCCACATTAATAGGGCCTTGTGTCTAACCGTACACGTTGGGTGGGTAGTAAAATCTAGCTGCTAGGGTGGCAGTCGATTGATTCAGAGGGGTGGGGGACAACTCCGACCACACGTCTAGCCTAAATAAAGAAGGAAAAGGAAAACTTTCAAAACTATGCGTCACATCCTACTCGTGCGAGGAGTTGGCAAATATGTCTATTCTTATGTTCTGTTTAAGGTTTCCAGCTTTTTTTCCTTTTTGTCAAAATATTGATATCATCCTTGCACATAAAATGTTTTCTCTTTTATTTGATTCTTTAAAATTATAGAATTTAAACACCATTAATTATTGGGCTACATTTTGTTGTGTCGTCATTGTGTCGTATAATCCGAAGGCGCTAATTATGAAATTTAAGAATTTCTATCTGTTGTCTGCTGATAATAGCAAATAGCATTCAAAAAGAAAAAATAGCGTTAAACCTTACAGAAATACAGATAAGAAGAAAGAAACTTTTCAAATAAATGTGTTCTTTAATAACACGGATAAGCTTTTTTCTTTAAAAATAATCCTGCTTTGTTACCAGTTATATCTTACTCGAATGGATAATGTGGGCAGTGTGCAAGAAGATGGTGGTTGAGGGTGTTAGCTTAGTTGTTCTGTGGTATGACGCAAAACTACATCTGGTCGTGAGGTTTCAGTTCGGAGCTTGGCGAGTATGGAGTACTCCTTCATCGCCATTATTGTCAGGTCCGTCCTGACCCTGGGTGATAGTACTTGTTAGGGTCACATCTATGGGTTAAACAGATAAAAAATAATTAATGAAAACGTGTTTTAAAAAATTGAGTTTGAAAATTTTTTTGAAAGCCAACAAGAATGAATAAAACAAAACGTCTTCGACATAAAATAACCCAACAAGGATTGACATGCCGTAAAAACTAACCAACCAGGTTAACCACCATTTGTAAATCTGACCCCACAAGCTGTAACCGTGTAAATACTACTGTATGGTTGTACTACTACATCTAGTCGTGAGGTTTCAATTCTGGATCTCTGGGGAGTATGGAGTACCACATCACCATTACGTCAGGTCCATCCTGATCCGGAGTGTTTAGAACTGTTTAAGGTCCCAATCTATGAATTAAATTGATAAAAATAAATAATTTGATTTTTCGGATTATTGATTTTTATCGTGATAATTATGATGATGAGGAGGACAACGTCCGAAAAAACAAAATAATACATGTCAAGCCTCATCTAAAAATTCAGATAAAAATATATTTAAGAACGAGTTAAAAGAAACTGAATATCTAACAAGAATAGATTTTCGATAGGATTCAAGTTAGAATCGATTGAAGCAATTATGGGGCTCTGGGTCGTGTCGAGTACCCCTTCATCGCTATTACCCACAGGTACACTTTGAACTGGAGTGGTAGTACCTATTATGGTCCCATCAATGGGTTCAATAGATAAAAAAAACGAGTTTTAAAAATGTGTTTAAAATAAGTTTTAAAAATTGAATTCCCAACAAGAATGACAATGCACAAGGCTCGACACCCTATAGATGATAGAGATAGTCTATATGTATCAAGAAAAGAAGGTGGAAGAGGTCTTGCCAACATAGAGGACTGTGTAGAGGCCATAAGATAACCCAGCAAGAATTGACATGCCGTAAAATTCAACCAATCAGCCAACCAGATTCAGCACAGAGTAGATGAATGTAAGTTTTTGCTGGTCGGCCAACGCTTTAATGAGTTAAAAAAAAATGGAATACCCAACAAGAATAAATAAAACAAAAACGTCTTCGGCATGAAATAACCCAACAAGAATTGACATGTTGTAAAATCAAACCAACCAAATTTTCAGATCCTCCAGTTTTTTTCCAAGTTTATTGGGACTGTTCCAAGTGCACCAACTACAATTGGTATCACTTTAATTCTCATATTCCACAACCTTTTCAATTCTCTGCCAAGGTCCATCTTTTCGTTTTCCTTCAACTTCACCCTGTGATATGCTTGAACCGCATAATATTTTGCATGATTCCCATCCCAGTCGTGCCTAGCTTTGTATTCCCGTTGTGCAAGTTTGCTACATTCACTTAATACATGGTTTACAGTCTCATCTCTGTCACCGCACAGTAGACATATACTGTTTTATTGTGTCTTATCAATTTTTGCTTTGATATAATTTGTTCTTATGGCATCATTTTGTGCAGCAATTATTAGTGATTCAGTTTCTCTCTTGAGGTTTCCTCTTCTTAACCATGTCCGTGTCTTTTTATGTGCAATCTCTCCGATTTGTCGTTTGAAGTGTCCATATAATTGTTTTTCTTCCCATCTTTGTTTTCTAGTTTTCGTTGTTTTTCTGTTTGTCCATATATTACATCTGATATTGTTGGCTGCCATGAGTAATTTTTCTTTGTTCTTTTCTGTGTATTCTTCGACTCCTTGGATTGTGGCATCTACACAGTTCTCTATGTTGGCAAGACCTCTTCCACCTTCTTTTCTTGATACATATAGCCTATCTCTATCATCTCTAGGGTGTTGAGCCTTGTGAATTGTCATTAATTTCCTAGTCCTTTTGTCAATCTGCCTGAGTTCCTCTTTTGTCCATTTTAAGAATGGCCCAGAGTATCTTATAACGGGGACGGCCCAGGTATTAATTCCTTTGATAAGATTTTTGTTAAGCTTGGTTTCTAAGATATTTCTTGTTCTTCTGAGGTATTCTTTTTTTAACTTTACCTTTCATCTTTGTTTACTTGATATTGTCTGCTTCTGAAAATTCTTTAATATTTGTAACCTTTTTTCTTCAAGTGATTTTATAGTGTCCTAATTTGGTAGTTGTATTCCGTCCATTAAATTTCTTTCCCCTTTTTTATTACTAGCATAGCACATTTTTCGATTCCAAATTCCATCCTTATATTTTGGCTATATATTCTAATTGTTTTGTACCATGGTTTCTAGTTCTTTTTCATTTTTTTCATTTTTTTATGTCATCCATGTACATAAGGTGGTTTATTATTATTATTATTATTATTATTATTATTATTATTCACTCCTTTTGAGTTTTCACATCAGCGTTAGCTGATGGTCTTTCACTGGAGTCTGAGTGACAGCAAGTCTCCTCAGGTCTCCAGAACTCTTCTAAGTAGTCTAGCAGATTGCAGCAGTGCAGTATTCTGGATGGTCTCAACCTTTCCTCTGATGTCCAGATTTTCCAATCCCTTTTCCAACCCCTTTGGGACCGTTCCAAGTGCACCAACTACAATTGGTATCACTTTGACTTTCATATTCCATAACTTTTTCAGTTCTCTGGCAAGGTCCAGGTATTTGTCAATTTTTTCATTTTTTTCAGCTTCACTCTGTGATCTGCTGGAACTGCAAAATCCACCAGTTGACAAGTTCTTTCTTTTTTGTTAATCAGCACTAGTCTGGTCTTCTTGCTGGGATAAGGTGATCCGATTTTTATCTCAAAATCCCAGAGAATTTTATATTATTATTATTATTATTATTATTATTATTATTATTATTATTATTATTATTGAAAAAAAAGCGACTGGAAGGATTTGTCCAGTTTTGCACAAAGTCATTTATTAAAACCAAAACATTGAAAAACTCTTCCCAACAAACAATGGTTATCAATAATGAAAATAAGAATAATGTTTGTAATGTTGATTATATTATTGATGAGAAAGCAAATGGCTGCCTCCACAATATTTTGTATTTGAGTAGGTGAGCAGCTGCCTCGTTAGACAGACAGGTTGTTTCAAGTGGAAAGACATTTATCCTTGGAAATGATCCATAATTGAATTGATAAATATTCCGCAAACTGCTCATGAAAATTCATTTTTGTTTTCCCCAGTACATGATTTAATTATTTCTACTGTTGATTAGTGTTCCTAATACAAGGTTGTAGACTCAACCCGCACCCCCCAAAAAAAACCCAAAAAACAACAAACAAACAAAAAACAAACAAAAAAACAAACAAAAAGACACAACAAAACAGTGACCATTTAAAATATAAATATTAATTTACAATATTACATGGTGGGAGGATCGGTCAAAAAACTTAAAATTTTTACATTAAAATTTGTTAGTCATGGTCACCAAACAATCAGGTTTTTAGCATTTTCTTAACCCCAGCCCTCGGGGTTTTAAAATTTATCATGGGCAGTCTGCCTACCTGAAATATAACTTTCCCTGGTATTCAACAAAGCGGCCACCTACTACAACAAGTTACAAGAGAGCAGGTTTAAAGACCAAATATCATATGGGTGCTAGAAGGCTGTGGCTGCGGGTCTACATGTCCTGGGAATGACGTTAAACTCTATCTGATGGTGAGGTTCCAGTTTTGAAGGTTTGGGGAATGTGGAGCACCCCTTCATCACCATTGCTCCCTGGTCCACTCTGACCCGGAGTGGTAGTACCTGTTAGGGTCCCATCTATGGGTTAAATAGAAAAATGTATTTATAAAAAAGTTGTATTATCCATTAAGAATTGGTTTATTTCAAAACTTTATCGGCATTAAATGACCCACTGAGGTTGATATGCCGTAAAACAAAACAAACAAACAAACAAACAAACAAACAAACTAAAGACCAAATAAAATACATGACTAACACAAACACCACACCAACTACATCCAAAAACAGAAAAAGAAAAATCATCTGGTTCACCCCAGATGTTTCTATCATTCACTTAATGTCAGAACAAATATAATTTTTAAAAAGTTCATAGAATTAGTAAAGAAACACTTCACACCAAAACACAAATACCATAAGATCTTCAATAAAAAGACAATAAAAACTATCTACCCATGCGGACCGCCGATGAAAGCAAAAATAACAGCCAGAGTTACACCCAGAGACAACCCGAACCCGCACATACAGAGACAAAGAAGACTGCCCACTACATCAAAGATGCAGCGTAAAATCAGTAATCTGTCAAGGGACAATCAAAACAACCAATATAAACCGTCCAGCAACTCTTGGAAGCTATGTGGAAATGGTGCAAGGTAGCTTCAAACAAAGATGCTACGTGCACAACGCATCGTTTAAACACGAAAACAAAAGAAACGCAACAGCACTATCAAACAGAATATGGGAATACAAAAAAAACAACAACAAAAACACAAAACAAACAAAAAAAAAACAAAAAAACAAAAAACAAACAGCAACAAAAAAAAAACCCAAAAAACAAGGCGAATTCTATAACATAGAAAGTATTAAACCAGCCCAAATTATGTATAAACGGATAAAATCTGCTCACTGTGTATAACAGAAAAAATGCGCATTCTCCAAGGAATAACATCCCAAAACAAATTCCCGAACACCAAATCGGAAGTCTTCAGAGCCTGTCCACACAGGAAAACATTTCTATTATGGTCTCGGACTGGTCAAGAAGATACATACAGACCACCCCCATAAATAATAATAATAATAAAAAAACAGGAGCTCACAGTGCAAATATACGAGCACCCAAGAAAAAGCATCAACAAACAACAAACAATGATAGAAACATGCAAATATACACATAAATAGCCACAAGAATGACAACAGATCTACCCGAGGAATGTTAAATATAAAAGAGAAACTAAAATTCAAACGGGCAGACAGGAGCAGGTAGAACCATAAAATTCGACGAATATATCTGTTCAAATGTAAGGCGTAAACAAATCGAGAAAAAGTCGATCTCTGTATGTACATTTCAGCTGATGAGGCATAATATGCTGAAATGTACATACAGAGATCGACTTTTTCTCGATTTGTTTACGCTTTACATTTGAACAGATATATTCGCCTAATTCATTAATTATCAACTAATTAATTTTCAAATTATGTATGACTTCAATTAAGCACATAATCTCCCCCCAAATATATATATATATATATATATATATATATATATATATATATGAGAGATATCCAAAACTTGGTAGTAAGGGATGATTCTATATGTGATTTCTAAGATACACTGTATTATTATTGTATGATCCAGTATGTATAAATACAGTGAATCTTTAAATCACAAAAGAGAGATCAATGTATAATAAACTTTTTAGATTATGTACAGAGCAATATTTATCTTAGAAAGAAAGGAAAAACTCAACACCGTAATTCCATAATAAATTTATTTCGGCCAAAATTGGGGCCTATATAAATCTAAGTTGATTTAATATAGCTTCCCAAAATTCGTCGCATCAGATGTAGATCTACCTGATCTGATGAGACAAAATTTTGGGAAGCTATATTAAATCAACTTAGATTTATATAGGCCCCAATTTTGGCCGAAATAAATTATTATGGAATTACGGTGTTGAGTTTTCCTTCTTTTCTACGATATATATATATATATATATATATATATATATATATATATATATATATATATATATATGAAGAAGAAAATATTCTAAAAATATAACAAACACAGGATGTTATGATTAGTGGAAACAATTTTATGTGTCAATACTTAAGCATTTCGGTATATTGTACCATCTTCAGGACACTGTTAAGTAATGTTTATGTGAGGGACAAAATGAAAGATGTTAAGTGTATAGTGAATGTGTGAATATGATGTTATTAACCTTTGATTTTAATAAATTAATAATTAATTTTAATTTAATAACATCATATTCACACATTCACTATACACTTAACATCTTTCATTTTGTCCCTCACATAAACATTACTTAACAGTGTCCTGAAGATGGTACAATATACCGAAATGCTTAAGTATTGACACATAAAATTGTTTCCCCTAATCATAACATCCTGTGTTTGTTATATCTTTAAAATATTTTTCTTCCCATATTGTCGGATTAATTTCCTCACCGTTTCTCTTCTCATATATATATATATATATATATATATATATATATATATATATGTGTGTATATATATTGTAAAAATATACAAGATGTGAAACAGGATTAAATTCTCGAGTTTCATGGTTTGTAAAACTCCGAGTCATATGTTTTATCTTCTTTTTCATCTTTTACATATTGTCTTTTGTATTTTTTTACAATTAAAGTATACTGCGACATTCCATTGCATTTTCGTACACTGCAACTCTGTAAAGGTTTTACGTAGTGAAAATACTTTTAGTGTTAAATCATTGATCACTGCGTAGGTTTTATATGTAACAAATGCTTTTAGCATTAAATTTTAATCGTATATATATATATATATATATATATATATTGGTTTGTTGGTTGGTTTTGAAGGCTGCCACAATGCAAGTGTAAAGAAAAAAGAAGGTAACTATGATATTGGTTGTTAACCTGTCACTTTATTCTTAATATTTCGGGATGAAAAATCCCATCATCAGAAGAATACTCGAATTGAAGTGGTCCTAGCAGTTGCTCAATTTGTTCTGTCTCGGGTCTTGGAAATTCTGTATGTGGTTGGGGGTGCTTGTTTATGTGTGTGTTTGTGTGTGTAAGTGTGTGTGTGTGCGTGCTTGTGTGTGTATATTATATGTGTGTGTGTGTGTGTGTGTGTGTGTGTGTGTGTGCGCGTGTGTGCTTATGTCTGTGTGTCTGATCATTTCTTTTTATTTTATTTTAATTATTATTCCAGATTCGATTTGCCTCTAAGTAAGGTTTTATTTTTGTTTATTAACAGGATCATCTGATCTCTTTTTTTATTGATATGTGTCTGAGATTAACATTCCAGATATTGCTTGATTGTTTATGGTGCGGGTGTGTAAATTTATATATATATATATATATATATATATATATATATTATATATTTTTGGATGTATTTTTTTAGGAGCATTGTTGAATAAAGTATATATTATATTTTTTCTTGAAGGCAATTACAATGCATGTATCGCATAAAATTCGATACTTTTATAGAAAATGAACTTGACAAGTGTAATCCCGGCAAAGGATCGCTCGGTGTGTAGAACATCGTACAGACTGTTTCGACTTTATTAAGTATTATTAATATCATTGTTTATACTATGTATACATCGCTGATAAAGTCGAAACAGTCTGTACGATGTTCTACACACCGAGGGATCCTTTGTCTGGATTACACTTGTCAAGTTCATTTTCTATAAAAGTATCGAATTTTATGCGATACATGCATTGTAATTGCCTTCAAGAATATATATATATATATATATATATATATATATATATATATATATATATATATATATAAGGTGTGTCAAAAAGTATCGAGATTTTTGTACTTTTTGACAAACCTTGTATTCTGGAAAAAATAACCTTCCATTCATTTTTCATTTTTATCTTGGTAAATACAGCTTTAAACTTGATAATTTTTGACTCACCCTGTATTCTGAAAATGAATTAATGAATGGAACGTTATTTTTTTTCAGAATACAAGGTTTGTCCAAAAATTACCAGGTTTAAAGCTGTATATATATATATATAATTTTTTTATTTACTTAACGAATAAAGGGAGGTAACTTCGTTGGCATTTATACAAAAAAAATGCAATTTTTGAAAAAATTGAATTTTTAAAAAATCCGAAGCGCACTAGCGTCCACGAAAGCAACCGACGTTATTTGCGGTCCAGAATGTGACATTAAGAAAAGATCTTCAATAAACACATGGGATCTAATTTGACAACCTGATGATTGCGACCTAGCAAGAAACCTGGGTAGCTGTCTATAATAAACATTTATCTTTAAAAACTCAACAAATTAAATAAATATTAGCTCTCACAATTTGTGATTGAGCACTGTATTTTCTTTGTTTCATCACAAAAATTTGTTTTTTTTATATCTATCTCTCTCTCTCTCTCTCTCTATATATATATATATATATATATATATATATATATATATATATAACAACTTTTAGGCAAAATTCGACTTTATTCATCAACATAGTCTCCTTCTATGGTGATGCACAGTTTCCAACGCTTTTTTTAAACAATTCGATGCCTTTTTTGTAGAACGATTTGTCTTTGGCCTCAAAATACGCCACAGTTTCCTATATCACTTCTTCATTGGAGCCAACTCTCTTTCCCTGGAGCATTCTTTTGATGTCTACAAACAGCCAGGGTGGGTGCGGAGCAATTCGAAGTGCAATTCATGTAGTTTTGCCATCGTTGCGATCGACTCGTGACATGGTGCACCATCTTGGTGAAAGAGCATTTTTTTCTTCTTAATTTGTGGCCGTTTTTTGACGATTTCTTCTTTCAAACGCACCAATAATGCTATATGATATTCGCTATTGATGGTTCTTCTATTCTCAAGGTAATCGATGAATAAAATACCTTTCGCATCCCAAAAATACGGAGGCCAAAACCTTACCTGGTGATGTTTGCGTCTTTGGTTGCTTTGGACGGTTTTCACCTGCTGCTGTCCACTCAGCTGACTGCCGATTTGACTTCGGAGTGAAGTGGTGGATCTATGTTTCATTCATTGTCACATATTTACACAAAATCTCCTTTTTGTTGCGTTGAAACAGTTGCAAGCAACACTCTGTTTTTGGTCGACATTGAGCAAATGCGGCACCCACTTTGAACACAGCTTTCTCATTGACAAATGTTCATGCAAAATGGTGAATACACTGCCTTCTGATATCTTCAACTCCTCTGCTATCTCACGCAACTTCAATTTACAATCGACCAAAAGGAGTTTGTGGAGTTTTTTTTGTTTTCTGGGAAACTGCCGAATTTGGGCAACCTGAGCGTTCAGCATCATTTGTGTCTGTACGGCCATATTTAAAGTCAGCATACTCTTAACCATTGTTTCCAAAAGAGCAGAGTCTGAATAATACTTATCAAGCCATTGTTTTGATTGAACAGTATTTTTACCCATCAGAAAGCAATGCTTTATCAACACATGAAATTCAGATTTTTCCATTGTTTTGAAAATTTGCAACAGTAGCTTCACTTAAATAACTGTAAGTTGTAAACTAATAATCAAATCGGGCTCAAATTTTTACACATGCCTATTTGAAGTTTAGTGTTTTATAAAAATTATATGGATTTTTTTAATAGTGGCGCCATCTATATTTCAGTCCCAGGACTTATTGAGTGATGTGTTATTTGACTTCAAGTTAAGAGAAACTATTTATGCAAAAACTCTTTTTTGCTGCATTGAAACAGTTGCAAACAATGCTCTGCATCAGCTGAAGCATTCGTTGTTTTTGATCGACATTGAGCAAATGCGACATCCACTTTGAACACAGCCCTTCTCATTGACAAATGATCATGTCAATGGTGAATACACTGCCTTCTGATATCTTCAACTCCTCTGCTATCTCATTCAACTTCAATTTACAATCGACCAAAAGGAGTTGTGGAGCTTTTTAAAAAATGTTTTCCGGTACAACTGCCGAATTTGGGCGATCTGAGATTACAGCATCATGTCTGAGGTGGAGCGCCACACCTACCATCAGCTCCTCACTTTACCGCTCATATCCATGTGCTACTCGTGCACTGAGTTAGCGAGAACCGGTATCGAACCCGGAACCTTGTGGTTCCTAGGCTGACGCTCTACTGACTGAGCTAAACCGGTCATTTAGTCTGTGTAAATCGCCAAGATTTTCTGAATGGTAATGTGTGACTTTTCTTTCTTTGCCTTCTCACCAATTTTACTCCTGTGTACTCGGACTGATAGACTCTACTGTTGGTCAGATTACTCACATTAAAACGCAGATCAAGCCTTGCGTTGTGTTGCCAGCCAATCGCTGATTAGCTAAACATATTTGATTTTCTTGATACTGAGATGCACTTCACACAGTGTCTATTGATCTTTTAAGTTCAATCTGCTTAAAGCCGTTAATGTATTCAACGAAACTTATAATCACTTCATCACTAATTTGCTTAAAGTCCAATCGAACGCAAAAGAAACTTCAATGAATCTTAATATTTACTTGTGAAAATGACACATAACTCAATAGATTAGATAACGGACTTGTAGAATTGAAGCGGAAACCATTTTGTTTTTGTCATGATAAATAACTTTTCATAAGTAATCTAATTGGGTTTTGGCAAATATATCTCCATCAACAACAATTATATCGTATTTATTGCTACTTTTCATCTTGTTCAATTCCGAGAATATATATATACACACACACACACATATATATATATATATATATATATATATATATATTATATATATATATATATATATTATATTAAAAAAAATTAAAAATAATGGTATCGTTTTGAAGATATTATATATATATATATATATATATATATATAAGTGTAAATAGATAGAGAGATAGATAGATAGATAGAGAGAGAGAGAGCCTGTGTGTGTGTGGTGTATGTGTGGGTGTGTGTGTGTGTGTGTGTGAGAGAGAGAGAGAGTTTGAGAAAGAAATATAGAGAATATGCCTCTGTGTGCGTGTGTGTTGGGAGAGAGTGAGTGAGTGAGAGATAGATAGATAGATAGATAGAGAGAGAGAGAGAGAGAGAGAGAGAGAGAGAGAGAGAGAGAGAGAGAGAGAGAGATGTGTTGGATTCTTTTTTTTTTATTTCTATTGTTTTATGTTAAATTTTCGTCTATCACACGCAGACACAGACACACAGACACACACGCACGTACGTACGTACGCACACACACACACACACACACACACACACACACACACACGCACACGTACATATATATAATAATTACAAACGTAAACACCCTCCCACAATCCTGAATATATGAATACATATATATATGTGTGTGTGTATGTGTGTGTGCATGCGTATATGTGTGTGTGTGTGTGTTTATATCTGGTGCCATGTTCATATAAAGCAGATCATGTCCTTGGATGTCCTTCATATCCATTGTCACGTGGGTCATTGAACTGAGTCACCAAAAACAACTCACACGATGAGTCTTGGCTTAACTCTTGTTGTATGTCAGGCAATATCACATGCAACATGGATGCTCCTCTAGAATACAAAAGAACTCTCTCTTGTCTGTTACACCAGCAATCTTTGCCAATAACACCATCTCATCACCACTTGGATGATTCAATTGTATATTGTAATTATCTTGCAATATACACTTTCTACGTATGGCTTTTATTCTGAATTTCCTCTATAACCAATGCATCCACACTATTACCATCTGTAGGTAAATGGTTTAGTTATAGGTATATAGTAGTGACCTCATTCAGTTGTATTCGGCTTTATATTTTTACCATATTATATTTTTACCATATTATTCTGAATGTCCTCTATAACCAATGCATCCACACTATTACCATCTGTAGGTAAATGGTTTAGTTATAGGTATATAGTAGTGACCTCATTCAGTTGTATTCGGCTTTATATTTTTTCCATCTATACATATATAGAGGACAGGTGTGTATGTATGTCCGGAGGAAACTATGAAAATAAAACACTTAATGACAAAGTAAATGTATATACACATTCACTATCACTAGATCTTGCTTTTTGAACAAAAATAATGAAGATTTGATTTATATTCGGGAAGATAATTAAAAAAAGAATTTAAATGATAACAGTATAACATTTCTTTTGCGTTTAGTATTTTAGATAGAAAACATTAGTTTTTCTCTTTAGAGTGTCTGGATCAATGCAAGGTCTTTTTTACATAGGAATTTTTTATAGGGCATCCCACGAGGATCCAACTCGCGATTCAACAATAATGGATCATCAAGATTTATTCGGAAAAGTATTACTTCTTCTTAACAGTTGTATAATACGCAGACTGCACCTCTGCAGAGGGGGTGAGACACCATCCCCAATGGAGCTGGTCGTAGAGCTGGTGCCTGAGCAGTCGATGACATGCAACATTCCATCTTGGCATTTATACTTGGGCAGTCGGGAAGCCCCCCACCGGCTGTCATGTCAATCCCAAGCACTATATGATTGTTCCGACCCTATTGATCTTATGGCAAACCCTAACACTTTTAATAATATATGTGCTATAAGGCGGTGTCTGAGGATCTTAGTGTCTGGGTATATGACATTAAGCTGCATATAGTGGTGAGGTACAATTCTGGAGCTCTTTGGGAGTGTAGAATACCTCTTCATTGCCATTACTCCCAAGACCACTCTGACCCTGAGTGATAGTACTTGTAGAGTCCGATGTATGGGCTAAATAGATAAAAAATTAGTTAATTTTTTTTGAATACCCAACAAGAATGAACAAAACAAATGTTTTCGGCATAAAATAACCCAGCAAGGGTTGACACGCCGTAAAATCCAACCAACCGAAATATAAGAACCATTTAACATTAACTTGTGAAAATTAATTGAAACAACCGTTTTAGTTTCCTTTCTTTTACCATACGGTTAGATTTAAACCCACTGGAGGGACAAGGTGTAATCGATTTCTTTTTTCTTCTTCCTCAGATTAGGTCATTTTCAGTGGTGTGCAGTAATATTAATCTATTTTCGGGATATGTAATGGAATTTGTTTGGCCTTGAAAAATATTACATCAGATTTTTATCACACCCAGACACTATTGTCTCGATGGTCGATTAGTTGTCATATGGCTATTGCCTGCGATGGATATTAACCCAAGGAAGAGTACGAAAATTGTAACGTTGCACGAACAAACTGGCAGTCCTTACAGAGAGATTGCGGATATCATGATAATAACAAAATTATTCGTTTTAATTAATTTGCACAAGGGTGTATTTTAGTTAGTTGGTTATTTTGTTAAACGGCTTATCAACCCATGTGGGCTATTCACTTTGCACAAGGGTGTATATGAGCGTTTCATTTCATTTGAACATAAAAATGCATTGATTGATTTTTCATATCAATTCAACTCTTCCGTTGAAATATTTAATCCGGTCAAAAATGAGAAAAAATAATTTTAAGAAATATTTTGACAAGCAAAATAAACACACAAAAAATATGTCAATATTCAAATTCTGTTAGTTGAAACAACAAACAAACAAACAAAAACAAAAACAAAACAAAAAACAAAACAAAGCAAAACAAAACAAAAAACAACTTCCTTTTTGAAATATCCGAATAATGTTTTTTCTGGATATCCACAAAATAAAACAGAAAAAATCTTTATCTTTGATTTTGTTTTTCAAGATTTTATCAAAATATTATTATCGAAATTGATATTATCAAAATTTCCTTTGATTTAAAAAAACAAAATTCTGAAGTTCTTTTGCCAACCGCTTTTGGAACTATCGGATGAATAAAATTTGATCTGTATATACTTCAAATACTGGACATAGCTATTTGCATTCGCGGTGTCGTTGTGGTGTAGTGGTTAACGTGATGGACTGCGACATTGTGAGTTCAAGCTCCAGTCGCGTTATTACATTCACTTTCGGACTAATCAGATGCATTTATATAAAAATTGAAATGGAGGCGCGTGGTGTAATGGTTAGAGTCTTAGAAAATGGACTCGTCCACCCGAATTCACATTACTGGGTAAAGCTACTAACCTTGGAAAAGGTATGAATCCAATTCTACCTCCACCTATGGGTAAATAGCAGGGCAGACTGGGCTCTTCAACCATGGCTAGGTAACCAGTCTATGAGAAGGAAAGCTCTGAATTCAAACATGTTAAACTCTGCTTAAGAAATTGACCTCGTGTCGCATCCTGCTCGTGCGGAGGGATTGATATATATATATATATATATATATATATATATATATATATATGCTTAATTGAAGTCATACCTAATTTTGAAAATTATTTAGTTAATAATTAATGAATTTAGGCGGGCATATATGTTCAAATGTAAGGCTAAACAAATCGAGAAAATGTCGGCTAAAAAAGCCATATCAAATAAACACATTGTTTGTTTACTTACTCTCATATATATATATATATATATATATATATATATATATATATATATATATTACATATTTATGCATTTTACTTGTATTCACTCCTACGTACTTTAGGAGTTCTTTAACTACTACTAGCACCCCCCCCCAAAAAAAAAAATCAAAACAAAAAACGCCCTCTGGGCGGTGTAGAAATTAGTTTTTGCTCCTTCGTAAAAAAAAATCGAAACATATCTGTGAAATCTTTTTTTTTTTAAATTTAAGACATAGAAAGATTTTTTTCTGTCAAAATTCAAATAAATGTTTTCTTTCTAATCAAATCAAGTTTCTAAAAGTTAAAATCAAATTAAATACTTAAGTTTATTCTTTGGGGCGGGGGTTGTCAAAAGTTTTCTATTTTGATTACCGTCTGTCGTTAAAAGATTACGATTAAGCAAAACAGATGTTTTTTTAAATCGTATTATAAGATTTAATGTAACAACATTTTACGACAGACGAGAATCAAAAGAGAACGTTTTTTTTCATCTTGTAATATAAAATTTAATGTAGAAGAATATTATGTGACTATTTCTTGTTTGTAAATAATTTTCTCGTAAAACTCTATACATTAGGTAACTTTAGATATATATTAAAATGCAACAAACTATAAATCAATGACACAGGGCACGTATTTATTAAAACTTGTTTTAACAATGTGAACCGTTTAATGTGGCATATTTAATTTCTGAGTATACAAGGTATCGTGACTCCTGCTACGCCGCTTATATCTTTTCCGAAGTGTATGAACGACTTTTCGTCTCACGTAGTCTAACTCCTTCTGGCATAGAACAACAAACACCGTGGTAAGGTAATCTCTTTATTCCTTTCGCCAGAAAGTGTGAAAAACTGAAATAGGAAAGAAAACAGGTTTATAGAACAAGCCACAAACACAGGGGCGCAATAGGTACAATGTCTGAAGAAAGCAATGGATGGGTAGAAAAACTCGGCTGCAGTTCGTAAATAAAGACAGTGAAATAACAATGACGTGCAATAACACCACAAAACAGGTTTAGAAGTTAAGAAAGGTACAAACAAGGGGTGCAGTGTCTTTATGAGAGAAAGTCAATCAGGCCGCAAATAGGAGTGAACATTACAAAATCTTTCTTCGTGTACAAGGTTTAGCGAAATGTCAAATAATATAGTCAGATACACGAGGTAAAAGTCTATTACAAAATTTAATAAGAAGGTTACTGAGAGTCAAGTGACGTACCCGTTCTCTTTAAGGAAGGGATTGGACGCGTCCGACTATGCAGAACCAGTGTGGAAAAGAGCACTGAAACTCCCGCTGACTCACAACCCGGAAATGACCGGTCAAAGGCATAAATGTATCCTATTTACGAAAAATAACTAAGAGGGTCTAAGGGGCATAACCCTTACCGCAGAATCGTAATTACTAGCCAAGACACAAGGTGTATCAAAAAAGTATCGAGATTTTTTTACTTTTTGACGCACCTTGTATTCTTAAAAAATGAACGTCCCATTCATTGTTCATTTCTATCTTGGTAAATACACTTCAAACACGGCACTTTTATGACACACCTTGTATTCGGAAAACAAAAATTAACGTTCCATTCATTGTTCATTTCTATCTTGGTAGATACAGCTTCAATCTTGATACTTTTATGACACACCTTGTATGTAATACAGAGTTGTTCTTTATTCTATACATTAATAATTTTGACTATGCATTGATAAACCTACGCAATTCCTGAGGGTATTGTGACATAAGCAGTGACGTAGTTTCGGTTACAGACAGACACCGAATCTTCATTATATATAAATGCAACACAATATTTTTCCATTTCAAGTGATGCAAATAAAGTTATGTCAAATATTGAAATTATGTGTTGAAACAAGAAACTTTCTTTTTGAAAAAAGTTTTTTTTCAAGATCTCTCCAAAACAGAAAAATATCTTTATATTTAATCTTTTCAAGATTTTATCTCTAAATTAAAATTAGGATTAATTTGAAAAGCACATTTATGAAGATCTCTTATTAAATGTTTTTTAGGAACTATCGGATGAATTACTTGATAGAATTTGATCTGTATATATATTGAATTAATAGTGTATATGTTCTATGCAAATATATTCTAAAGGTTGATGTGAAAAGATACTAAAAAGGAGAGATGCACAAGGAGATATAACAAACAAATAAATGGAGAATATATATATATATATATATATATATATATATATATATCATGTCGTGCAGTTTGCACGGATATCCATGATGATCTCTCGCCAGCCTTCCCTATCATTCATTGACTCCGGCAGCTCCTCTGCGCAGCAGCCAGTATCCCTACATAGTTGGTCAATGTAGGTCCTGGCTGGGCGGCCCACATTAGCGCGCCCATGCGCTGGCTTCCACAGTAGTACGTCGCTTACGATCTCGTCCTTGCTTCTCCAGCAGTGACCTGCATGTCTAGTCCGTCTCACTCATATGGTTTGTGAGATGGGGGGCAGGTGGCCATATAGTTGCTCTTTCGTGGGGTGCTGTTTCCACGACCTATCCAGAACCGTCCGTAGCATTCTCGTACAGCTCCCATCTAGCTTATTCTCAAGACGCTTCGTTAGGGTCCAAGTGGTACAGCCATACAGAAGTACCGACACAACCACAGCCTGGAAAAATCACATCTTTAGCTTGTTGGGGAGATCGGATTTCCATATGACTGATAGTTTGTTGGTGGCCAACCATGCCTTTCCTATTCGAGTGTATATATATTATATATATAATATATATATATATATATATATTATGGTGTGTCAAAAAAGTAGCGAAATTGAAGCTGTATTTACTAAAATAGAAATGAAAAATAAATGTTAATTTTTTAATTTAAAAAAATGCCGTGTTTGAAGCTATATTTACCAAGAGAGAAATGAACAATGAATGGAACGCTAATTTTTTTCCAGAAGACAAGGTGTGTAAAAAATACAAAAAATCTTGATACTTTTTTGTCACATTTTATTTACACACACACACACACACACACACACACATATATATATATATAGTAAGTAGTCGGGGTGGCCTAAAGTCGGTATCAGCCAATCAGCGAGTGAGTCTATCCCCTTTTCACTAGCGTTAGACCAAGGAGATTGTTTTTGCGTCTGACGTGGAGCGCCACACCTACCACCTGCTTCTTACTTTACCGCACAGATCCCTGTGCTACTCATATGCTGTGTTGGTGAGGGGTGGTATCGAACTAAGAACCTTGCGGTTTCTTGCCGAAAAATCTCGATACTTTGTATTAATATGTACCACTTTATTTCTTTTTCTTTCATTTACAAAGTTATAAATTTTAAACCTTTGTACTTTATGTTTTTTTTTCATTGTATATATTTAATCTTAAATAAAGTGAAATTTACACACGCTCATACAGACACCGACACACACACACACACACACACACACACACACACACACACACAGACACACACACAGACATACAAACATCTATATATCATAAGCAATTACGAGGGCGAGTCAAAAAGTAATGCTATATTGTTTAGGACAGGTATAATTGCCAACAGAGGGACATGTATCGTACATCAAAATGAAGCTGGTCCTCTGTGGATCCCATCCCTTTGAGACCACTTCTTCACTACAGATCTCACTTCTTCGTCACTGGAATAATGTTTGCCTCTACTAACCTTTTCATGGGGCCGAAGAGAGGCAAACATTATTCCAGTGACGAGGAAGTGAGATCTGTAGTGAAGAAGTGGCTCAAAGAACAGTCAACAAAATTTTACGGGACAGGGATACATGCTCTCATTGCTATTGAGGGAAACGGTGACTGTGTGGAAAAGTAGGGATGTGATCTACAGAGGCCCAGCTTCATTTTGATGTATGATACATGTTCCTGTGTTGGTAATTATATATGTCCTAAACAAAATGGCATTACTTTTTGACTCATCCTCATACTTGGAGTAGTTACATTGGTTGGTTGGTTGGTTGGTTGGATACAAATAGCATTCAGTATTACTACACATGACAAGTTCAATAAGGAAAACGCATTTTTTTGGACAAATATTCAATAGGAAAGTTCTTGAGGTATAATGAGCAACAAACAATATCTTTTAAAAAACAACATTGAACATTATTTGCAAGAATAATGTGGGAAAATCACTGGTAATCCTTAACTTGTTCCTCGTAAATTCCTACCATGAAATAAACTGAACCTTCATTTTATGTCCTTGTTTTTGCAATAAATGTTTTATTTTTCTTGCACCCGTTATTTTACAATACTGAATATATTTTCTTTATTTAAAAACACTTATTGCAACATATGTTTTTTTATTTAAAAACATTTATTGCAAACATATATGTTTTCTTTATTTAAAAACATTTATTGCAAACATATATATTTTCTTTATTTAAAAACATTTATTGCAAACATATTTAAAACATTTATTGCAAAACACGGACATAAAATGAGGGTTCAGTTTATTTTATAGTAGGAATTTACGAGGAACAAGTTGAAGATTACCAAATCACGTTTCAAAAGCACCATGTTTCTATTGTCCTGGCATAAGAATTAAATGTGGTTTTGACTTCAGTAGCTAATACCACTTCTTATAATGCGTCAGGAGGCCTCAGAAAGTCAACAAGAGATAACAAATTCAGACTTTATTGTCTGAGCAACATTCAACATACAATACAAAACAAGATCCTAAGGGAATGTGTCTTTGTAGATAATCGAGAGGCTACTAAATGAGAATAGTATTAGTCACTATGACGGAGAACGGGAAAGGAAAAAGAGCAAGACATTGTCTTGCCTGCCGGATCGAACCCGCGTCCTCCCGCATGCGAAAACAAATGCGATTTAGGCACTGGACGGACGCGAGGTTCGACTGATGTGCCCGGATGTTTGGGTAATATGCCCATAAAAATAACCAAAGCGAGTGGAGCGTGGCGTGACAAGCAGACAAGCATTCGGCCTACGTGAGACGGCAGTCAGAAAATATTATTTCGACGACGACGACGACGGATTTCAGCTGCTGGTCGAAGACAAAGACTGTATTAACCAAAAAGAAAGTTTGGCTTGCGAGAAGATGGCGGACTCGCTTCTTTTTGCCCCCCCCCTATTTTTGCCCCTTCTATAGTTACTTACTGTGTAGAAAAACTATCGTGTAACAGGTACACGGTAAAACGCAACTGATGCGTGTAATTTCGGTGGAGCTATAGGGTGTAGAATCGTAACAAAAACAATGTTTTATCGGGTGGGAATGCTAGAACGAATCAATGGCGTTTCAGTTTATTTCAATGGGGAAAATTGATTTGATATACGAGGATATTGGGTTGCGAGCGGAACCAATTAAACTAGTAGTCAAGGTACCATTGAATATCTTTTGTACATTATCGCAAATATTTCATCAACGAACAAAAATCTTTGAACCTCAAAATGAGAAAGGATATTGTCTGTTTACGCTTGACTATGTGAAGAGTGAAAAAGGCAAGACTATGAAAAAATATTGACATGCCATAAACCCAACCAGGTAATCTGAACATTAGTTACATAATGAGAGTAACCTCCCCTTGTTTATTTCACTTTGAGGAAGCCATATTTTTTGGTCGGCCATTTTCATTTCACCGTTAATCTACACTGAAAATACGAATTTGTTCGAATCAAACAACTGCATGTTTTAACACGAAAATATCATAAAATATGTTTTTAATAACAATTAATTTAATTTCAACTTTGCAAGCCCAATTAAGCACACATTTTATGATATTTTCGTGTTAAAACATACAGATGTATTAATTCGAACAAATTCGTATTTTTAGTGTAGATTTACGGCGAAATGAAAATGGCCGACGAAAACATATGGCTTCCTCAAATGAAATAAACAAGGGGAGGTTACTCTCATTTATGTAGTTAATGTTCAGATTACCCTCAACCAACCAACCAACCAGTCATGTTGAAGATTGCTGAACTTAACAAGAAGGTCTGAATAAAGATAATTTAAGCGTACACGCAAGGTGATGGATATACAGCACGTTCCAATAGTTTTAATGTTCCTAGATTGCCAATTTGGTACATTATCAAGTGTAACGAGAATAATTGTGTCGAGAAAAAGCTAAGGATTGGAAGAAAACGTTTAATTTCTGAGAGAATGGAAAGGAAAATTGTTTGAGATGTCTGCGAGAATCGTCACTTAACGGCAATGGACATTGTTAATGTATACGTGGAGAAAATCGAATGTAGCAAGCAAGCCCCCCTAAAAAAACACCCCCCCAAAAAAAAACAAACAAAAACGTCCAGTCAGTTGGGATATAAAATACACCGACTGCGCCTCTGCAGAGGAATAAGATCCCTTCACGTGGATGGCGACCTGTGATGCTTAAGAATGGAATCTTGGTGTCTGAATAGTCCATGACATGCAACACTCAACTTTGGTCCTTACTTAGGCTAGACAGGCGGTCGGAGGAAATGGACTCGTCGCCCAGAGTTCAAATCCTGGATGTGGTAATTGCATTTCACTTAGCGCTAGGAAAGGTATGAATTCTACTCTCCTTTCAGCTATGGATAAATAGTAGGACAGACTGGGTTCTTTAACATTGGTTAGGCAACCGGTCTATGAGAAGGAAAACTCTTAATTCAAACCTGTTGAAACCCGCTTAAGAAATTGACCTTGTATCACATCCTGCTTGTGCGGAGAGGTTGGTAAATATATATATATTGTTGTCCAGAACCCTATTGCTCTTATAGCAACCACTCTAAACCTTTTTTTTTAGAAGGCGGAAGCTGAAGGTATTCAGTGTCCTGGGTATGATGTTAAACTGCATCTAATGGGGAAGTTCCAATTGTGGAGCTCTGGGGGAATGTGGGAGTGCCCATTCATCACCATTACTCCCAGGTCTACTCTAAGCCAGAGTGTTAGTACCTGTTAGGATCCCATCTATGGGTTAAACAGAACAAAATGAGTTTTGGAAAAACGTGTTAAAAATTGAGTTTAAAAAAATTGAATACCGAAGAAGAATGATTAAAACAAAAACCTCTTCAGCATAAAATAACCCAACGATTGACATACCGTTTGTTTGTTTGTGATATACTGAATATGCGAATACCTAGGTACTCCCCTCACCGTAATCTGATTGGTTAGTGTCCACCATAAATACTTAACACTGTAGTGGTACAAACGCCTGTTACTACAACGCCTACTACTATTACTACGCCTATTACTCGGACGCACTAGCTTCATACTTACCTACAACTTTTTCTAATATATCCCTTACCCGGATATATCAGTTTGTTTGTTTTGCTTTACGGTATATCAATCACGGTGGGTCATTTAATGCCGACAAAGATTTGAAAAAAACTCATTCTTGATGGATACTTAATCTTTTTTATAAACACATTTTTCTATTTAACCCATAGATGGGACCTTAACAGGTACTACCACTCCGGGTCAAGGGGTACTCCACATTCCTCAAAGCTCCAGAATAGAAATCTCACCATCAGGTAGAGTTTAACGTTATACCAGGACATGAAGACCCCTAGCCACCGCCTTCTAGCACATATATGATAAAGGGTTGGGGCTTGTCATAAGGGCAATAGGGTCGGGACAATCATATAGGTGCTAGGGCTTGACGTGATCAGCCGATTGATCGGAGGGGACCTCTCCGCCCCGTCTAGCCCAAGTAAGGACCAAAGTGGAGTGTTGAATGTTATAGACTGCTTGGGTCCCATCCTTAAGCTTCACGGATCGCCACCGATGACCAACAGGTGGTCCCATTGGGGGAGTCTGATCCCTCTGCAGAGGTGCAGTCAGTGTATTCTAAAGCCCCAACCCCAGGGCTGTTGACATACCGTAAAATTCAACCAACCGACCAAATGTATAAGGTGATTGCATAATGACAGACATATCTACACATAACCAGAAGCGTTAATATAATATGGAAAAAAGAAAAATTAATTAACTCGCCAATCATTTCAACTATGTTTATGGTGCATGTACAGAATATAACTCAAGAAATTGAGAGAGTGTTCAAAATATTCCATAGAGATTGAAAAATTCAATGCACAGCACGATCATTCAATATTTCTATGGTAGGCCTTAAGTATCATTATCATCGATGGTCGTGTTTTCGAACTCATTGTATAGTTTGTAATAATATTGCAATTAAATGCAAGATTCATTCCAGACAAAGGCATGTCTTGAAAAATTACATTCATGAAATGTTCTGTTATTAATAATTGAATTTTTTTCTGGATGGATTGAGTTTACACGTGTGTTGCAGTTTCTTAACATTTCAACATTATTGGTTGGTATATTGGTTGGTTGATTGGATTTTACGGCATGTCAAACCTTGTTGGGTATTTCATACAGAAGACGTTTTTTATTTTATTTTATTCATTCTCGTTGGGTATTCAATTTTTTTTGAAAACTGATTTTTTAAAACACAATTTTAAAACTCATTTTTTGACCCTAACAGGTACTACCACTCCGGGTCAGAGTGCACCTGGAAGTAATGGCAATGAAGGTGTACTCCACACTTCCCAGAGCTTCAGAATTGGAACCTCACCACTAGATGCACTTTAGCGTCATACCCAGGACACTAAGACATTAGCATTAGCCTTCTAGCACATATATGATAAAAAGGGTTGTGGGAGGCGCGTAGTGTAATGGTTAAAGTCATGGGAAATTGACTCGTCGCCCCGAGTTCAAATCCTGGATGTGGTAATTGCATTTCACTTAGCGCTAATACCCTTGGGAAAGGTATGAATCCTACTCTCCCTCCAGCTATGGATAAATAGTTGGACAGACTGGGCTCTTTAACCTTGGTTAGGCAAACGGTCTAGGAGAAGGAAAACTCTGAATTCAAACCTGTTGAACTCCGCTTAAGAAATTGACCTTGTGTCACATCCTGCTCATGCGGAGAGGTTGGTGAATATATATATGATAAAAAGGTTTAGGGGGTTTGCCATAAGAGAAATTGAGAAATACAGTCGGGACAATTATATAGGTCCAAAGTGGAGTGTTGCAAGTCATGGACTGCTCAGGTACCAGGATGCTGTCCTAAAGTATCACCGGTCGCCACCCATGGTCAACAGGCGGCTCATTAGTGGGATATGTGTTATAGAGTAGCTAACCATCCTTCAGCTCTCTACCAGATGGACTGGCACATAACCATAAAATAGCCTACAATTAAAGTAGATTAACTAGCTAAATAATATTCAGACTGACTTTGCTGCGTTGGCTATACCGAACTGACACTCCTCTTTTAGTGTGATTTTGTCTTGTTAATTGTTTGTACTTATTTGTTCTGTGTTTGTATGTATCCGTTTAGCACCGGATGCTGGTGCTTAATAAATGTGTTAATCACAATATTCATCTGTGTATCTTTCCACCTTGCGATACAACTGTATGAAACCCCCTTATCCCACCAACTATAGGTTAAATAGTGCCACTAGTGTTCTTCTAGAAGGATGGCTTTGGTATAAAATAATCCACGAAGGTTGACGTGCCACTAAACAAAGAGACCAAATCATAATTCTATACTTCTATACGGTATAAAGGTATGAACATCCTCATCCCACCAGGTATGGGTTAAATAGTGAAACCGAAGACAAGATTATAGAATGTGTTAAGATCAAATTTGATGTGATGGGAAAAACAAGGATTTCTTGAGGGCTGATGATGATCATCATCATCATCATAATCATTAAGGCGTATCTACAGCACAGATTCCCTTTACTCTCTCTCTCTCCGTCTATCCGTCCCTATTAGTCATCGCTCTTGGTAAGTACTCTAGATGACATCCAGTGTCCACGTAGAGCTAGTGAATGTAAGATTTTTGCTGGTCGGCCAACATTGGTGTGTCCAAGTGTAGTAGTCCATAGTGTCACTAACACACATATTTCTTCTGTCATCATCCGGATCCTTTTCAAGGCGTACCAACAGGACATATTCACTTGACTCTCTCTCTCTCTCTCTCTCTCTCTCTCTCTCTCTCTCTCTTTCACGCCATTTATTAGTCATCGCTTTTGGTAAGTACTCTAGACGACATCCAGTGTCCACCCAGAATGTAAGATTTTTGCTGGTCGGCCAACATTGGTGTGTCCAAGTGTAGTAGTCCATAATGTCACTAACACACATATTTCTTCTGTCATCATCCGGATCCTTTTCAAGGCGTACCAACAGGACATATTCACTTGACTCTCTCTCTCTCTCTCTCTCTCTCTCTCTCTCTCTCTCACGCCATTTATTAGTCATCGCTTTTGGTAAATACTCTAGACGACATCCAGTGTCCACCCAGAATGTAAGATTTTTGCTGGTCGGCCAACACCGATGTGTCCAAGTGTAGTAGTCCATAAGAGAACGTCGCTAACACACATATTTCTTCTGCCATCATCATCATCATCATCATCATCATCAAGGCGTGCCAACAGCACAGGTTCCTTTGACGCTCTCTCTCGCCATATTCATTTCGGCAGATTTATTGGCCGTCGTTAAGTTCTCTACACGGCACCCTGTGTTCGCACGGAGCTGGTGGATGCAAATTACCGCTGGTCGGCCAACACTGATGTGTCCGTGTGTAGGAGTCCATGGGAGAACATTGCTTATGAGTTCCCCCTTACTTCCTGTTGGACTTATCTAAGGTATAAGATTTACAGAAAATCGTCACTTCTATTTATGAACTTTTCCAACAGAAGCCGTCATTTCTGGTAAAAATTAGCCAATGAGAGACGAGGACAGAAAGCATTTAAGATCGTTAGCAACTATCCTCAAATCAATTGCTAAGTTGAAGTTTTTGTGAGGAAACGCCAGAACAACTGGACCCCAACTCAATACAGACTTTAATTTTACATGTTTAAGAAACTTACTGAGTATCAGCCTGGCAGCGAGGGAGTCTATAACTTTTCACTAGCGTTAGACCAAGGAGGTTATTTTAGTGTCCGATGTGGATCGACACACCTACCATCGGGTCCTCACTTTACCGCACAGATCCCTGTGCTACTCCTACGCTGAGTTGGCGAGGACCGGTATCAAACAAGGAACCTTGCAATTCCTAGGCATATGCTCTGCCGACTGAGCTAAACTGGCCCTAAACTGTGAGGGAGAGGAGGATCGAGGTATAAAAAAGTACTCGGGGAAGCCTAAAATCGGTATCAGCCAGTCAGCGAGGGAGTCTATCCCCTTTTCACAAGCGCTAGACCAAGGAGATTGTTTTTTGACGTCTGAGGTGGAGCGCCACACCTACCACCAGCTCCTTACTTTACCGCACAGATCCCTGCGCTACTCATACGCTGAGTTGGCGAGGACCGGTATCGAACTAAGAACCTTGTGGCTTCTAACCGAACGCTCTACCGACTAAGCTAACCCGGCCCCTAAATCTCGGATCGAGGTATATGAACTACTAATTTCAGAGGTTTGCCATTTAATGTGGAGATGACTCCATCTTGTTTGTTTAAAACACGTGAACTCTGTTTTATCTGAGTTCACATAAAGGCCAATGCCTTTTGTTGCCTGCTTCAGGCTATGCAACAGACACTTTATTTCGAGATGTGCCAATTGTCTTGTGTATTTAATTTTGTCTCAGGTTAAGATCGTATTCAACAGTCTGTTAAACAAGAGAGAGAGAAAAGTTTCTTTAATTGTTTCACTGGAAATAATAATAACAACAGTAGAGTCAACACTAGATTACATTTTATGCATACACACATAAATACACAGACAGACAGACAGACAACACACACACACACACACACACACACACACACACACACACACACATATATATATATACATATATATGTGTGTGTGTGTGTGTGTGTGTGTGGAAGTAAGGAAGCGCGTGGTATAATGGTTAGAGTCATGGGAAATGGACACGTCGCCCCGAGTTCAAATCCTTGACGTGGTAATTGCATTTCACTTAGCGCTAATACTCTTGGGAAAGTATGAATCCTAGTCTTCCTCCAGCTATGGGTAAATAGTAGGGCAGACTGGGCTCTTTAACCTTGGTTAGGCAACCGGTCTAGGAGAAGGAAAACTCTGAATTCAAACCTGTTAAAATTCCGCTTAAGAAATTGACATTGTGTCGCATCCTGCTCGCGCGGAGGGGTTGGTAAATATATATACATATATATAGTATTACAGTGTGCATAGAAATAACCTATTCAAGTTTCACTATATGGATCTTCAGGGTTAGATCCACTGAAACAATCAAGATATTGATTAATTACTGTTAACTGCGGAAGCCAATTCAGACTTATAATATATAACCATTGTTATGCCGTTGGTTCGTTTTATTTTTCCAATATTTTGAGTGTCTTCCACCCTTTGTAAAGTTTCTTTTTGACAACTGAATATAACCCAATAGGAAATGAAGATAAGATAAATGACATTTATCAAGCTAAAATCCCCTTCCCATTTTGTAAGTGACGATAGCCGAGCGGTTAAGTAGCCCGACTGAGGATGAAACGATCGGGTTCCTATTCCGGCTGTAGGTAGCTTACAAATATCTAGTCACACAGAAGAGACGTGATACGCCGAAACACTATGTCTGTAGATGAAAAAAAAAAAAAAAAAAAAATATATATATATGTAAGGTGTGTCAAGATTGTTTGTACTTTTTAACATACCTTGTATTTTGAAAAAAATAACATTCCATTCATTAAGGTTTTACAGAATACAAGATGAGTAAAAAACGACGAGTTTAAAGCTGTGTTTACCAAAATAGAAATTAAGAATGAATGGAACGTTATTTTTTTCAGAATACAAGGTGTGTCAAAATATTCAAAAAATCTCGATACTTTTTTGACACATCTTATATATATATATATATATATATATATATATATATATATATATATATATATATACAGGGTGTCAACAAGTCTGTGTACATTAACATATACTTTTAAAACAAAACAATTTTTATTTCTTATATATAATTGTTTATGTTATGATTTTATCTACTGCTAAATTACCATATCTGCCTTCTCGGTAAAATAACATAAATAAATATAGTGAAATCTCCATGTACCCAGACTTTGAGGACACCCTATATATATATATATATATATATATATATATATATATATATATATATATAAATAGACGAAGCTGTCGTTGAATTGGGTTTTGTGTAACCCTTGATGCACCAATTCTTTCCTATCGACTGTGCCAAAAGTGTGGATGGTCCAACACAAGCCTTCACCACTATAAACAAATCACTGTGTGGTGTTCATTGTGTGTGTGAACCCTCATGCGTCGAAAATCGACGAGAGAGTCCATAATATAATATATATATATATATATATATATATATATATATATATATATCATGTTGCGCTCTAGGCAAGGTCAATTGTTCAAGCGGAGTTCAACAGGTTTAAATTCAGAGTTTTCTTTCCTTCTGCTAGACTGGTTGTCTAACTAATTTCAGAGGTTTGCCATTTAATGAGAAGATGGCGCCTTCATAGATTTTAATTAGAACAGATGTCAGTGTTTTTTTTCTCTGGTCGATGACCTAATGTCTGTGCTCATGGAATTTATCGCAGCGTCTTATTAACAATTTAGAGACTGCAGCAATGAATTTTCAATATTTACTTGTAAAAAGGTAAAAGTAAAGTCATCGAGGTTGACTAAAATCAGAATCAGCCTCACAGCGAGGGAATCTATCTACTTTTCACTAGCGCTAGACCAAGGAGTCTGGGTTTGAGTGCCACACCTACCAACAACACCTCACTTTACCGCACAGATCCCTGTGCTACTCATACACTGAGTTGACGAGGGTCGGTATCGAACCTGAAACCTTGTGGTTCCGAGTAGGACGCTCTACCAACTGAGCTAAACCGAGCCATTTACTTGTACAATAAATAATTGTCTCCCTTGTATATGTATTAAGTCACCTTTGTGAATGAGAAGGATGTGACACAAGGTCAATTAAAAAAAAAAGAAAGTTTAACAGGTTTGAATTCAGAACCACCGCCTTCTAGCACATATAATTATTAACTAAGCATGGCTCAAGGCCAGAAGTATGGGGGCACCAATGAGAATCGAACTCACTATCAATGGTCTGCAAATCTAGCTTGCTAAAAATTACACCACGTGAGGTGCCTCTTTCTAGAACATATATGATAAAAAGGATACTTAGCGCTAATACCCTTGGGAAAGGTATGAATTCTACTCTCCCTCCAGCTATGGGTAAATAGTAGGGCAGACTGGACTCTTTAACCTTGGTTAGGCAACCGGTCTAGGAGAAGGAAAACTCTGAATTCAAACCTGTTAAACTCCGCTTAAGAAATTGACCTTGTGTCACATCCTGCTCGTGCGGAGGAGTCGGTAAATATATATATGATAAAAAGGATTGAGGATTTGCCATAAGAGCAATATGGTCAGGACAATCATATAGGTGCTAGGGCTTGACGTGATTGATTAGAGTGGGAATCCCTGATCACCTGTCTAGCTCAATTAATATATATATATATATATATATATATAATATATATATATATATATATATATATATATATATATATATATATATATAAGAGAGTTTCATAATTTGCTTGAACATTGTGTATGTATTGGTTAGGAGGTTGATTAAGAAGGCTATTACAATGCAGTTTGGAATAAATAAAAAATAATAATACGGTAACAATGGTGTTGTGTCTTGACCTGTATTTTTATTATTTCTTGAATTTTTTTTGCCATAGCTGTACTGCTTCAGTTCAATTCTTTTGATAAAGAGGTATTACCTCGAAAATTCAAGAAAGAATAAAAATACAGGTCAACAACACAAACATTTGTTACCGTATTATTATTTTTTATTTATTCCAAACTGCATTGTGATAGCCTTCTAAATCAACCTCCTAACCAATATATATAATATATATATATATATATATATATATATATATAGTATACCAACTTGTTGGTAAATCCTCGCGGTGAGAAATAACCCAGCAAAAGTTTGATTGTAAAAATATACTACCAAACATTACCCGGGGAGAAAAAAAAATGTTTGGAAAAAAGAAAAGACCAAGATAATCGTACCAACCAAAACTAATCTATTGGTACAATATTTGGCCAAAAGAAAAAAACAATGTATATGTATATATATATAAGATATATATATTCATACAAAACCGCCAGGACACTAAAGCTAATAAGTAAAAAGTGCTCAATACCTAAGTAGAGCAAATAATAAAGATAAATCTAATGAGTCAGACAAACCTACTAAAAGTTTCGCTTAATGCTCTTCAGGGCTAAGATCTTAGCCCTGAAGAGCATTTAGCGAAACTCTTAGTAGGTTTGTCTGACTCATTAGATTCATCTTTATATTATATATATATATATATATATATATATATATATATATATTTTTTCCTGAAAGATATACATTCAGTGTATTCTAATCCCCATCATCAGGGCATTGTGACTTTTGTTTGGTGGCTTCATTTGGTGGCTTTTGCATAACCCATGAATGTTGATATGTCATTAAATTAAGAAACCTAAAGTATGGATTGATGTTGACATGTGGATGACCATATGGAAATCTGATCTCTCTGATAAAATTGAACGGAAATTTTTCCAAGCTGTAAACGTGTCAGTACTATTGTATGTGTGCACCACTTGAACTCTAACTAAACGCTTGGAGAAGAAGGTAGATGTGAATTATCCCAAAATGCTTCATGCCGTTTGGAAGCAGCATCATGGAAGCAACATCCTACAATACAATAGCTATATGGCCACTTATATCCCATCTCGCAAACTATCCAAATAAGATATACAACATACTGGGCACTGTTGGGGAAGTAAGGGCGAACTCATCAGTGACGTTTTCCTACACATGGACACACCAGTGTTGGCAGACAATAAAACAACAAAAAACCAAAACAACCCCCAACAAAGCCCCCCAAAAAAAAGCAACCCCCCAAAAACCAACAACAAAACAAAAAATAACAAAAAAAACTAAACCCCCGCCCCCAACAAAGCCCCCCCAAAGCAACCCCCCCCCAAAAAAAAACAACAAAAAACAAAAAATAACAAAAACAAAAAAACAAAAAACAAAAAAAAAACAACAAAAAAAAAAACATAAACATAAAAAAAAAAAATGCATTTTCCAGCTCATAGACACGCCATTGTGGGCCGTCCAGAAGAAAAAAAATTGAAAAAAAAAAAAATGGAACAGAGAAAAAAACAAAAAAAAAAACAAAAAAAAACAAAAACAAACAAACTACATTTTCCAGCTTTGTGCGGACACTGGATTCCGTTTAAACAACTTAGTTCATTGACACGCCATTGTTGGCCGACTAAAAAAAAAAAAAAAAAAAAAAAAAAAGCAAATAGATAAATAAATAAATAAGAAAATTAAAAAATCAAACTACATTTTCCGGCTTTGTGCGGACACTGGATTCCGTCTAGACAACTTAACGAGAGCGATGACCGATAGAGACAGATGGTGTATGTATGTATGTGTGTGTGTGTGTGTGTGTGTGAGAGAGAGAGAGAGAGAGAGAGAGAGAGAGAGAGAGAGAGAGAGAGAGAGAGAGATGAGTCAATGGAATTTGTACAGTTGGCACACCTTGATGATGATTATAATGATGATGATGTTGAAGATGATGATGATGATGATGATGATGATGATGATGATTAAGATAGAAATGACAGAAGAAAAAAATGTGTGTCAGGGCAGTCAGAGCCAAGTGCCAACTGAATTTGATCTCCATATATAATCTATTTTCTATTTGTGGGGGTGGCGCTACGGGGGTGTGGGGAATCGTACCTAGCCTTTCCAATAGTTTCCAGTTTCCTAGGGCATGTCGATGGTTATTAAGTATCCTATCAATGTACATCATACAGAGACACTATAAAGTGCCTTGGAATATTGTGTGCTGGCAGCAGGCACAGCAGAGGGAAAGGCTACTCTATTTCAATACTGTGTGACCAGGCAGTGTAATATACAAAGAAGCTAAAATGCCATCTAGTATTGAACTGACTTTCTTTTCTTTTCTTTTTTTTTTTTGTTGGAATCAAATTTCCATTAAATGAATGGGAAATTGAAATATATGACGACTTAAGAATTGATTTGCTGAGGGCACTGGTTGAGGATATCATGTATGACACGCAGAGATTGAATTATAGGATATTTTGTGCCAGTCCGAAATGTGGATAAAATGTGTTGTGTCCTTAAAAAGAATACAATCAGACAAGGTTGGAGTCTACTAAAATGCACTAAAATTCATCGTTTTCGCAAAATTTAGCCTTTAGAAAACGAGCATTTTTGGTGCATTTTAGTAGACGATCTTTGATGCTATTTCCCTGAACAATGGTACAAAAGTAAAAGATCTAATTTTTGGTATCAGTATTCAGTATACTAACACACATCAGTATTCAGTATACTAACACACATCTTTTGCATAGATGGACAATTTGATATTTTAAAAAAGTGAAAAATCGACCTACCTTACTACCCCACCTCCATTGAAAAAACAACAAAAAAAAAAAAACAAAAAAACAAACAAAAAAATCAGACCCCCCAAACAAAAAAACAAACAAAAACAAAAACAAACAAGTTGTGTCTCAGATGTTCTTCAGACGTCAGCTTGATATTTTTTTCAATCTTGCACATTTAAAATGTCAAATATTGATTATCCACCATTTTCTTAAGTTTACTTATTTGAATTCTCAAATTACATTATTTATCAATCCAAGAACAGTTAAAGTGGAATTGGATGTCTATTTGATTTTGTGTGTATACATTCCCTCTCCAAATACATTTATATATGTAGATGTGTGTGCTTGACTTGTATTTGCTTAGATTGTGTATAGACATAAAGAATGTATACTATTTCTCGGAATTTTACGGCAAGAAGATTCGCGAGTTTGAATAGAAGGTTCCCGAGTCCGAAAAGAGTTCCCGAGTTCCCGAGTCCGAAAAGAATGTTCCCGAGCCCGAAAAAGAAGGTTCCCGAGTCCGAAAAGAAGGTCCCTGAGTCCGACAAGAAATACCTGAAGAGGGCACATAGGCCGAAACGTTGTACAGATAACTATGAAGATGAGGACAATAGTCCGAATAATTTGAATAATACTAAAGAATTTATAGTCGTCGGGGCGGCCTAATGTCGGTATCAGCCATGCAGCGAGGGAGTCTATCCCCTTTTCACTAGCGCTAGACAAGAAGATTATTTTAGCGTCTGAGGTGGAGCGCCACACCTACCATCAGCTCCTTACTTTGCCGCACAGATCCCTGTGCTACTCATACGCTGAGTTGGCGAGGACGGGTATCGAACTAGGAACCTTGTGGTTTCTAGCCGAACGCTCTACCGACTGAGCTAACCCAAGCTGGAAATTGCGAGAGAGGGTAAAAAAGTGGTTTGAATATCTTCCATAAAACAAGAGTGCGGATAATTTTTGAATCCCGTTCGTATTTCGTACAATTTCTCGACTATTTTTTTGGAAAGAAGTCAACGTAGAAGCCCAATCAAAAAACAAAACTTGCAGATTTCTTTTCATTGATTCCTTATGCTTTTAATACCTCTACTTTATTCTGTCATACTAATTCAAGTCAAATCGAGGCGCGTTGTATAATGTTTATCGTCATAGCAAGATGTGGTCATTTTCTTAAGTGGTCATTTTCTTAAGTGGAGTTTAACAGGATTGAATTCAGAGTTTTCCTTTTCTTAGACTAGTTGTGGACCAACCTAGCGTACCTTGCGTAGAGAGTGAATGGTCCAGGAATATTTATACACGGCTGTCAGAGGACATTACTGAACGGGCAAAGGCCCCTCGGGCTCTGTTCCAGAGTACTTCAGCCTCTGGAGCAGCTAAGTTGTTTCTTAGTGAAGAATCCTCTGGTTGTTCCTTAGTGTTAAGTAGAATCCGTTGGTTGTTCCTTAGTTCCTTAGTGTTAGGTAGAATCCTTTGGTTGTTCCTTGGTGTTAGGTAGAATCCTTTGTTGTTCTTAGTGTTAAGTAGAATCCTTTGGTTGTTCCTTAGTGTTAAGTAGAATCCTTTGTTGTTCCTTGTTCCTTAGTGTAGCCTTTGGTTGTTCCTTGGTGTTAGGTAGAATCCTTTGGTCGTTCCTTAGGGAAGAATCCTGTGGTTCCTTAGTGTTAAGTAGAATGCTTTGGTTGTTCCTTGGTGTTAGGTAGAATCCTTTGGTTGTTCATTAGGGAAGAATCCTGTGGTTGTTCCTTAGTGTTAGGTAGAATCCTTTGGTTGTTCCTTGGCGTTAGGTAGAATCCTTTGGTTGTTCCTTAGTGAAGAATCCTTTGATTGTTCCTTAGTGAAGAATTCTTTGGTTGTTCCTTAGTGAAGAATCATTGTGTTAAGCAGTGGTTGATCCGTTCGTCCGTATCGAATACGTGCAAATGAACGGCTTTCAAGATCGGCAATTAAATAGTTAACTAACCATGTATTTGAGAGTGTTGTTTAGCTGACTTTAATCCACGCGCCCACGCAGAGTCTTTAAGTTTAAGTGATGGACTTCGGCACACCTTATATATGAAAATATGTCAACATACAACGTGCCTCTATCTTGACATGTTAGTAAAATTCTGAGCAGAGATTCGGAATCAGAAAAGTGAATTTAGTCTTTTTGTTCATATTTCAGAGTTTCCTTCTCCTAGACTGGTTGCCTAACCTAGGTCAAATAGCTCAGTAAGCCCTACTATTTACCCAAGGCTAGAGAGAAAATTGGATGCATATCTTTCCCAAGAGTATTAGCGCTATATGAAATGCAAACAGACTCATCCAGGATTTGAACACGTATTGCCGTGTCCATTTCCATTAAGGAGAACCATTGCACAACGAACGCCTCTATTTTAAATGTAGGTAATTTTCTGAGCAGAGATTCAGAATCAGCAAAGAGAATTTAGTCTAAAACATACATTTTTACCCGAGTAGTACAAAAAACAAAAACAAAAAAACTTTTGTTATTCTGAGTAATGAATAGTATTCATTAGTAATTTGATATTTCTCGGCTGATTTTTTTTGTAAGAGAAATCCCTTGCATCTATGTGTGAGTATCTGCAATCTTTTAAATTTACACATGAAGATATTGGAAATAAGTTGTTATTCAAATTGTTAGTGGTAATACGCTTATGTTAATAATTTCTCGACAAACATTTAAGTTTTAAGGGCCTTTTATTCACTAAAAGATTTTCTGGTAAAATTTAAAATTAATCAGATGAACTTATTCTAAAAATATTAAATTTTAAAACTATTATTTACTAAAAAATATTCACAAAAAAAAAGACCAAGCCTGGAATGATACTAAGACGTTGTTGGACAGACACACACACGTAAACACACATAAATACACATAAACACACACACACACACACACACACACACACACACACACACACACAACAACTTACACATACACACACACTTCGATCCGATGAAACATGTTTTGAGAGGCAAACATTATTCCAGTAACGAGGAAGTGAAATCTATAGTGAAGAAGTGGCTCAAAGAACTGTCAACAGAATTTTACGGTACAGGGATGAATGCTCTCATTCGAAGGTGGAACATTGCTATTGAGAGAAACGGTTACTATGTGGAGAAGTAGGGGTGTGGTCCACAGAGGACAAGCTTCATTTTGATGTATGATATATGTTTCTGTGTTGATAATTATACCTGTCCTAAACAAAATGGGATTACTTTTTGACTCACCCTCGTATATTTTCACATATTGAACTGACCCAGGCTTTATCTTCCTAATTATAGATGCTTTTTGTTACAACTCACACTTTTAGATGAAGCTCTGTTAATAATAATTATTAATGATTTTCGATAGTATTATTCGTCATCCTTCTAATTCTAGCTGTTTTTTTTTTTTTTATCACAACTCATACATTTTTAGATATAGCTTAGTCGATCATTATTATAGATAATTTTCACTAGTATTATCCTTCATCTTTCTAATTCTACCGTGTTTCCCCGCAAATGAGACAGGGCTTATATCAATTTTCACTCCGAAATATAATACAAAGGCTTATTTTTTGGGTGGTGGGGTGGGTGTATTATTCTGCATATATCGATAAACAACATTACGAAGTAGAAAATTACGAAATTTCTAAATAAACAGAAATGACAAAAAAACAAAAAACAAAAAAAACGATCTACATTTATTTACCATTAACATGTTCTTTCATTCAAAAAACTCATTAAGAACAATTCATTCAAAAATAGTGTTCGTGTCGCATGATGTGATTGTGAAGAATGCTTATTTATTTCGTCTGTCTGCCGCTCTCAACTGGGGATTATTTTAAGGGGAGGGTTTATATTAAAATTATCCTGAAAAATCACGCGAGGTCTCATTTTGAAGCTAGGTCTCATGAAGTGATTGTGAAGAATGCTTATTTATTTCGTCTGTCTGCCGCTCTCAACTGGGGATTATTTTAAGGGGAGGGTTTATATTAAGATTATTCTGAAAAATCACGGTCTCATTTTGAAGGTAGGTCTAATTTTCAGAGAAACAAGGTAACAGCTTCTTATCACAATTGACACTATTTTAGATGAAGGTTTGTCAATCACCATGATTGATAATTTTCATTAGTATTATCCTTCATCTGTCTAATTCCAGCAGCTTTTTTTAGCACAACTCATAGTTTTTAGATAAATTTCTGACAGTCAATTACAACTAGCAGGATCCATGGAACTTTCACGAAACGAAACAAAAATCAAGATAATGTTTCTGTCTTTTCGGTTTTTAGTAGTATTATCCTTCATCTTCCCAACTCTAGATACTTTTTAAAAAAATCACGACTCACACTTTTTTAAAGAGATAAAGCGCTGTCAATCATTATATACAAGGCGTGATAAAAAGTATCGAGATTTTTTGTACTTTTTGACACATCTTGTATTCTGAAAAAAATTAGCTTTAAACTCGATACTTTTATGACACACCTTGTATATTAAATATCAAATCATATTATAAAGTATTTGTGTTATATAAGGTGTGTCAGAAAGTATCGAGATTTTTTGTACTTTTTAACACACCTTGTATTTTGAAAAAAAATGAACGTTCCATTCATTGTTCATTTCTATCTTTATATATATTATATCCATATTACATTCCATTAATTCTTCATTTCTATTTTGGTAAATACAGCTTTAAACTTGGTACTGTTTTTTAACACACCTTGTATTCTGAAAAGAAATTAATGAATGGAACGTTATTTTTTTTTTAGAATACAAGGTGTGTCAAAAAGTACAAAAATCTCGATACTTTTTTGACACAACTTGTATATAGGGGTATGGTTAGTAAGCTAGTCTCGCAGATCCATTACTACTGAATAGCGAGTTTGTTCATCACTAGATTCCCCATAATTATGGCCTTGTGTCACATCCTACCCGTGGCGAACGGGCGGATAATTGGTGACTCCGAAACATATTGGAGACCTCGTAACATATTTTACATTAATGATAATATTTCTGTCTTCTGTTTAGATGAATCCTTAATTTGAACATTTATTTCACTTGCCTTGAATAAAATTACATGTTTCATTCACTCACCTGCAAGCTAAGGAATCGCAATTATAAACATTAAAAGGTGTTTAAACCACTGACAAGATTTTCAATTTCGAAACCCACTCACATTGTTAGCTCGATAATCATCTAGTTCTTGCCTAGCATCAAATTACAAGAAATATTCAGACAAAACGAAATATTCTAATAATGATGCCATAATTCTTGAACTCTTTAGAATTCGAATAATTAGAACCCCCCCCAAAAAAAAAAAAAAACAAAAAAACCCAAACAAACAAAACAAACAAAAATAATTAATGCTTTACTACTAGGTATTCAATATTTTATTTTATTTAAAAACCTCTCACATTTGTATGGAAATTAAAAATTAAGACAGAAATCTGAGTTATTTTCGACTAGATTTATAAGAAGTGGCTCTTCTCATTGAGTAAGGCTTGGAACTTTTTGAAAAAAGTTTTTTTACATTTAAATTACCGATTTTCGGTACTTATTTTCTACCAGTACAACTCCCTTAATTTTTTTCTTCTATTCACGCCTTCAGTCTATGTCGTTTTTATTTATACTGTAATTACTTTCGAAAGTATATGACCCCACCGATATTTTGTGCCCCAAAATAAGGGGGGGGGTCAAAGTTAAGTGACCTGAAAAAAATCAGAAAGTTTTGAATAAAATAACTGTTGCATTATTAAATCAACACTGAAAATTCCATTAAAATCAGATAATTCCCAGATTTTTTGGAATTCTTTTTCAATCTTGGGTAAATCTATTTTGTAAAATACGGATTTTACGCCATCTTTGGCAGTGCCTAGTATAAAATGTATTAAAAATAAATTACATGTGTGATATCAATTTACTTTTTAATTTTTTTATTTAAAACTTTTTTTTTTTTACTGATGCTCATTATGTTACTACATTTCGACTTAGAAAAAAATGTGCATATCACATAAATGCGTCCTGGCCTCCTGCCCTAAAAAACGCTAAGCGGTGCCTGCTGAAAATCCTCTACAACACTGCCACATACACGTGCTTATATATCCACACACACACACACACACACACACACACACACACACACATGTGCTGGTATTTCTGCCCTCTATCTCAACTCCATAATTCCACAAGTAATTTTTCGAACCATCTGGTTTCTGTATTGTGATCAACTGCGGCTTCCCCTTTTTGCACAACAAATGGTTTTGGTTGCTTTCGCGGTGTTATGGTTCAGTTCGAACGCCGTAAGGCATAAGTTCCCGAGTTAGATTACGTTAGGGCCGGATTAGCTCAGTCGGCAGAGCGTTCGGCTAGTAAACCACAAGGTTCCTAGTTCGATACCGGCCTTCGCCAACTCAGCGTATGAGTATCACAGAGATCTGTGCGGTAAAGTAAGGAGCTGATGCTAGGTGTGGCACTCCACCTCAGATGCAAAAAGAATCTCCTTGGTCTAGCGCTAATCAAAAGGGGATAGCCTCCCTCGCTGATTGGCTGATACCGACTTTGGGCCACCCGACGACTTTACTTTTTACACCTTCATCTGTTTAATAATAATAGAAAAATGTAAAAATATTCCGTACACAGAGAAAATTCGACCTTCATCAGAGTGATTCAAAATAAAATTTCACTCTGATGAAGGTCGAATTTTCTCTGTGTACGGAATATTTTTACATTTTTCTATTATTATTATTTCATTTCATTTGTTTATTTAATGATAATAATAGTTTAAATCGTGTACACAAAGATAAACTGACCGAAACACATGTGTAAGTGATATTGATTAAATTCATCTTTTATTATCCATTCTGTACTTTCTTTTCTCTATTCATTCTCATTCATCATTTTGCATAGGAAATATATGAATTTATCCAAAACGTTGAGCTATTGTGGGTTACTGAATATCATAGACTTACAATAGTGTTGTTATAAAAAAACCAGTACAAAACATTTCCTGAATCCATTTTAAATATGCGAGTTTGTGTTTAAATAAATATATAAACCCCGAATACAAATCAGGAGCTGAAGTCTCTAAGGTGGTGTGATGCTGAAATCCAGTGTTATCCAGCAACTCCTGTCGCCAAACTGCATTGGTCCTTTACCTTTCCTTTGGATCACAGCGACAGTGTGGAGAGCGGGGATTTGCTGCTTGGGCAACAGCTCATCCTCCATATGAAACCGCCCAGGCTACGTAGTTCCAATAAAAAGAATATTGGACACTACTCCATCGTCTCTCGTAGACGGAAGGATACAAACAAAAACCAAAAAAAAAAACCCCAAAACAAAAAACAAAACAAAAGACAGACTAACACGTACCAAAATATTGCAAGACTTTGGACTCGCCTGAATAACTAAAATGACTAAAACAAAAACAAAACAAACAAAAAAAATGTGTGATTTAATAAAAAATCTTTCCCAATATTGCGCCATGATTCTTCTGCAAATTTCTATTCTGTCATAAAATAATGTTAGTTCCTCAGTTTGACAGGTAATTTGTCTTTTTATTTTCATTTTATACTAACAAAATTGTCTTTTTTTTTTTAGTGTAAATACATGGCTTCATTTAAAAGCTAGTTAATAAAAACAGATAACAAAAACAAAAACAAAACTTTGCTGAGAGCACACACACATACACGTGCGCGCGTACACGCATACATCACACGTGTGCGCACATACACGGAGGAGATGTAATATAATTGAATCAGGACTGAACATTTACGTTTTTTTTTCTTTTTAAATTTTAAAATGTAATATTTAAATGAAAAGGTGTTTGAATGCAACTTTAATAAAGTGATGATGTCTCGGTGAGTTAATAAACTGAATGATAATCAGGATTTACCTTTTGATAATGATGATGATTTAAAATTTTAATAGCGATAATGATTTAAAATTTTAATAGCGAAGATGATTTAAAATTTTAATAGCGATGATGATTTAAAAATTTGTTTGTTTGGTTTTGTTTTACAGCATATCAACCTCAGTGGGTCATTTAATGCCGATAAAGTTGTGAAATAAATTCATTCTTAATGCATAATACAATTTTGTTTATAAACTCATGTTTTTCTATTTAACCCACAGATGGGACCCTAACATGTACTACCCCCCCCGGATCAGAGTGGACCAGGGAGCAATGGTGATGAAGGCGTGCTCCACATTCCCCAAACCTCCAGGACTGGAACCTCACCATCAGATAGATTTTAACGTCATTCCCAGGACATGTAGACCCTCAGTCACCGCCTTCTAGCACCTATATGATAAAAAGGGTTGGGGCTTGCCATAAGGGCAATAAGGTTGGGGCAATCATATAGGTGCTAGGGCTTGACGTGACCAGCCGATTGATCGGAGGGGGCCTCTCCGACCGCCCGTCTAGCCCAAGATAGGGCCAAAGTGGAGTATTGCAAGTGATGAACTGTTCATCCACCTGGGTTCTATCCTTAAGCATCACGGGCCGCCACCCACGGCCAACAGCTGGCCTCATTGGGGGAGTCTTACCTCATTACAGAGGTACAGTCGGTGCATTCTAACACCCCAGCCGACTAAAATTTTAATAGCGAAGATGATTTAAAATTTTAATAGTGATGATAATTTAAAATTTCAATAATAATAATGATGTACATTTTAATAATCTTGATGATTTAAAAATTCTCTAATGATGAGAATTTGAAATTAAAAAAAAAATCAATAATGATGATTTAACATTTCAGTAATGATAATGATTTCAAATTCTAATACTGATAATGATTGAAATTTTGATGATTTCAAATTTTACTGATTTTTAAAAATAAAATTTCAGGTAATCTGAACATTAGATACATAAATGAGAGTAAACCCCCCTGGTTTCTTTCAGTTTGAGGAAGCCGTCTATTTTGGTCGGCCATTTTAATTTCACCGTAGATCTACACTGAAAATATGAATTTGTTCGAATCAATACAACTGAATGTTTTAACACGAAAATATCATAAAATGTGTTCTTAGTTGTGCTTGTGCATTATTTGAAATTAACTTAATTTTTATTAAGGTGAAATGAAAATGGGTGACCAAAACAGACAGCTTCCTCAAAGTGAAAGAAACAAAGGGAGGTTATTTTCATTTATGTAGCTAATGTTCAGGTTACCAAATTTCAATAATGATGATTTAAAATTTCAATAATGATGATGATTTGAAATTTTAACAATGATTCTGATTTAAATTTTAATGATATTGGTGGTCTGAAATTTCATTAATGATGATTTAAAATAAAAAAAAAATCAATAAGGATGATTTGAAATTTTAATAATGATTAGGATTTAAATTTCACTAATGATGATGATGATTTAAAATGAAAAACAATCAATAATGATTTAAAATTTCAATAATGCTGATAATATCAAATTTTAATGATGATTTAAAATTTAGATAGAAACGTATGTGCCGGCAACTTTAATAAAGTGATAATGTGGAATACGTTTTGTTCAACCGTGTACTGAGTTCTCTCTTCTCTCTCTCCTCTCTCCTCTCTCCCACACACACACACACGCGCATGCACACACACAGAGGCACACACAAATTTTAATGATGATTTAAAATTTAAATGAAAACGTATGTGCCGGCAACTTTAATAAAGTGATAATGTGGAATACATTTTGATCAATCGTGTACTGAGTTAACTCTCTCTCTCTCTCTCACACACACACGTACACACACACACGCACACACACACACACAGAGGCACACACAAATTTTAATGATGATTTAAAATTTAAATGAAAACGTATGTGCCGGCAACTTTAATAAAGTGATAATGTGGAATACATTTTGATCAATCGTGTACTGAGTTAACTCTCTCTCTCTCTCTCACACACACACGTACACACACACACGCACACACACACACACAGAGGCACACACAAATTTTAATGATGATTTAAAATTTAAATGAAAACGTATGTGCCGGCAACTTTAATAAAGTGATAATGTGGAATACATTTTGATCAACCGTGTACTGAGTTAACTCTCTCTCTCTCTCTCTCTCTCTCACACACACACACGTACACACACACACACACACACACACACACACACACACAGAGGCACACACAAATTTTAATGATGATTTAAAATTTAAATGAAAACGTATGTGCCGGCAACTTTAATAAAGTGATAATGTGGAATACATTTTGATCAACCGTGTACTGAGTTAACTTTCTCTCTCTCTCTCTCTCCCCTCTCTCTCTCTCTCACACACACACACACACACACACACACACACAGAGGCACACACAAATTTTAATGATGATTTAAAATTTAAATGAAAACGTATGTGCCGGCAAGTTTAATAAAGTGATAATGTGGAATACATTTTGATCAATCGTGTACTGAGTTAACTCTCTCTCTCTCTCTCTCACACACACACACACGTACACACACACACACACACACACACAGAGACAGAGGCACACACAAATTTTAATGATGATTTAAAATTTAAATGAAAACGTATGTGCCGGCAACTTTAATAAAGTGATAATGTGGAATACATTTTGATCAACCGTGTACTGAGTTAACTCTCTCTCTCTCTCTCTCTCTCTCTCTCTCTCTCTCTCACACACACACGTACACACACACACACACAGAGGCACACACAAATTTTAATGATGATTTAAAATTTAAATGAAAACGTATGTGCCGACAAATTTAATAAAGTGATAATGTGGAATACATTTTGATCAACCGTGTACTGAGTTAACTCTCTCTCTCTCTCTCTTTTCTCTCTCTCTCTCTCACACACACACACACACACACACACACACACACATTTTAATGATGATTTAAAATTTAAATGAAAACGTATGTGCCGGCAACTTTAATAAAGTGATAATATTTAATACATTTTGATCAACCGTGTACTGAGTTAACTCTCTCTCTCTCTCTCTCTCTCTCTCTCTCTCTCTCACACACACACACACACACACACACACACACAGAGGCACACACAAATTTTAATGATGATTTAAAATCTAAATGAAAACGTATGTGCCGGCAACTTTAATAAAGTGATAATGTGGAATACATTTTGATCAATCGTGTACTGAGTTAACTCTCTCTCTCTCTCTCTCTCTCTCTCACACACACACACACGTACACACACACACACACACAGAGGCACACACTAACATACACATATATTAACACACTCAGTATGGGATCAGTACATACATAGAAAGCAGCAGCGGCATCAGTATGAGTGCAACCAGGCAACAACCTGGTGTCTAGATATTTAAACAGAAAGGCGCCAAAAAATCTCCTCTTTTCACTTCTCACTGGCGTAGAGAATGACAGAGAAGCGCTATCGAAACCTATATAAGAAACAATGGGACTTTTCAAAGGTAGCACACACAAAGACACAAAATATTTCATTGTCTCCATCATTTGTTAAAGAGACGGGAATATTTTCGAAAGCAGATGCTATCGTATTCCCTTATTGATTCATATCTATATCTATCTCTCTCTCTCTCTCTCTCTCTCTCTCTCTATATATATATATATATATATATATATATATATATATATATATATATATATTATAGATAAATGGGAACTATATTTTTTAAGTAGGCAGTGCTCAATATCATTGATAGAGCGTTTATATTTGAGTTGCAGTTGCATGGACATGGAGTCAACACCTGGTTACTAACAGGTTCTTGCCTATGCGATCGTCAGGCATGATCTGAAGATCTCATAGGCGAAAAACTGTCAGTATATATATATATATATATATATATATATATATATATATATATATATATATGTGTGTGTGTGTATGTGTGTGTGTGAGTGTGTGTGTGTGTGCGTGTGTATAGGGAAATCATAAGTATAAATCGCTGATGAGACTTAATAAAGTTGAAACAGCTGTACGATGTTCTACGTAGGGCACAATATTTGCTGAGTTCGCTTGTCATGATTATTTTCAACAATTATCGAATTTTATACGATATACGCATTGTAATTGCCTGCAAGCAAAAAAAAAAAAATTAAAAAATATAAATAATACATTTATATATATATATATATATATATATGAACGTGTGTGTGTGTTTATGTGTTGGCATTAAATGAGCCACTAAGGTTGATATGCCGTAAACCAAACCAAATCAAACCAAACCAAATCTTACATCGTTATTCATGAATATTTACAGATAGAATGAATATATTTTTCTGTTTTAAATGCGCATAATTAATTTTGTTTTGACCAGGAAAATGTTATTTTGTAGGAATTAAAGCCAACAATCAAAACTGCATTTTTGGTAAATTTTTAGTTCTATTTATGAAAATGTAAATTTACAGCATATAAATAGAAAATATCTATATTATTTTTTATCTAACCACTTCTGTTTGATTGAATATTCATTTTATATTTTATCGGCATTTTTGGTCAATCACATAAAAAATATACATATATATATACATCGTAAAGGGGCCGGGTTAGCTCAGTCGGTAGAGCGTTCGGCTACAGACCACTAGGTTCCTAGTTCGATACCGGTCCCCGCCAACTCAGCGTATGAGTAGCACAGGGATCTGTGCGGTAAAGTAAGGAGCTGATGTTAGGAGTGGCGCCCCGCCTCAGATGCAAAAAACAATCTCCTTGGTCTAGCGCTAGTGAAAAGGGGATAGACTCCCTCGCTGATTGGCTGATACCGACATTAGGCCGCCCCGACGACTTTACTTTACTTATATACATCGACAATTATCAAAGAAAAGAAGGATTGTCGAAGAGAATAGAAGTTTTCAAGAAAAAAGGGAATATTTGTATTTTTTAACAAATTGATTGATTGATTGATTTTAACGGCATGTCAACCCGTCTTAGTTTATTTCATGCCTAGAGGTTAAGGAATTGCATTATATATATATATATATATATATATATATATATATATATATATATATATATACACAATAATTGAAGGTAAGGACTTTAAATTTGCTTCATTACAATAATATATTTTAACCGCATTACTGCAGCATCTTCAGGTAAGAGCAAAATCATGGATATTACTTAATTCATTTCTATCTTGAAGCTGTATTTACCAAGACAGAAATGAATGGAACGTTATTTTTTTTAAGAATACAAGGTGTGTCAAAAAATACAAAAAATCTCGATACTTTTTTGACACACCTTATCACATTTTATTCACACACACACACACACACACACACACATATATATATATATATATATATATAGTAAGTAGTCGGGGTGGCCTAAAGTCGGTATCAGCCAATCAGCGACGGAGTCTATCCCCTTTTCACTAGCGCTAGACAAGGAGATTGTTTTTGCGTCTTCTGTGGAGCGCCACATCTACCATCGGCTCCTTACTTCACCGCACAGATCCAAGTGCTACTCATACGCTGTGTTGGCGAGAGCCGGTATCAAACTAAGAATCTTGCGGTTTCTAGCCGAACGCTCTATCGACTGAGCTAACCCGGTCCCTTATATATATATATATATAAATATATACATACATACATAATATATATACACATACATATATATATACACATACACACACACACACACACACACATATATATATATATATATATATATATATATATATATATACCCTGCTGTTTCTAGCCGAACGCTCTAGCGACTGAGCTGACCCGGCCCATATATATATATATATATATATATATATATATATATATATATATATATAAATAAGTACAAACTCACACACATATTGTTTATTAAGATATTTTTTGTCCAATTCTATACGAATAACTTTTATTTTTTTTATTTGACTCATATAACAGGTATTTCAATAGTGGGTCTGTGGACCTGCGAGTAATGACAATGAAGGGGTACTCTACACTCCCTAGATCACCAGATCTGGAGCCTCAACATCAAATACAGTTTAACGTCATAAACGGAATACACCTTCGTTTAATTATATTTTCATTTCGAGATTTTTATTTACACATGTTTCGACATACAGCGTATTGTTTATGCCTAGTTAGCGCTGCAATATATTTGGAACGGAAACACGGGTACAAACAACCCAATTAGAATAAGATAATGATATTCATTATAATTAGGAATCCAGAAGAAACATGTTTATCTAGGAATGGTTGTTTGTGCGAAGAAGACAGTTCTTGTGACGGTGTTCCTGTAGGTATATGTAATGAGTAATATGTAGGTATGTGTAATATGCAGTGAGTAATGTTACTCGGAAATATGTTGCGTGTACTATCAGTTAGAAATGATGGTTTCTAATTATAAATGAATATTACAAAAAATATGCGGTAAATGAGAAATGACAAGAAGTATATATATATATATATAATATATATATATATATATATATATATATATATATATATAGAGATTTATCCAAAACTTGGTAGTAAGGATGATTCTATATGTGATTTCCAGATCCACTGTACTAATATGATGATCCAGTATGTATAAATACAGTGAATCATAAATCACTAAAGAGCTCAATGTAAAATAACCTTTTAGATTATATACAGAGCAATATTTATCAATAAAGGAAGAACTCAATACAGTAATCCCATAATAAATTTATTTCGACAAAAATTGGGGCCCATATAAATCTAAGTTGATTTAAACCAGCTCCCCAAGTTTTTGCCTCATCAGATGGGTCTCAATTCACTTATGAACAAGCATATCACAAAAAACCTATATATAAAACATATATTCAGCTCTTTGGGGTTTTTTGTGATATGCTTGTTCATAAATGAATTGAGACCCATCTGATGAGGCAAAAACTTGGGGAGCCGGTTTAAATCAACTTAGATTTATATGGGCCCCAATTTTTGTCGAAATAAATTTATTATGGGATTACTGTATTGAGTTCTTCCTTTATTGATATATATATATATATATATATATATATATATATATATATATATAGTCGTAGAAGAAGTTATTTCCCGACCGCGGTTTCGGTGTTACTCTAACACCTTCATCAGGGGGATTGAGTGTAATTTTTTCGGTTACTTTATATAGCTAGACTGATATCTCTTTAATTCTTCCTGAATTTAATCTTAGTAGGCTGCTAGTTTGTAGTTGAGGTTAAACTCCTCCTATCTTGACCTACGTGGGTAGTAGTGCGCAGTAAAATTATACTTTTATTACCCTTACCACTATCTTCAACTTACTCTATTGACCTTTATGAGGTCAGTTAGTCTGGAGTTTGGCTAAGTTTTTTATTTTCTTTCTTTCTTTATTTCTTCTAGTAGTTTTTCTTTGTTACTGCTTTATCATAATTTTACTGTATTATGCCCTTATTGATCAATTTTATCTTATTGGTATTCTAATGCATTGCGTAATCTATGCATACATTTTCCTAGGAACTCATTCTTTTTATTGATTAAGTCATTTTTATTTGGGAATCTAATTATTCTAACTTTTCCTGTAGACACAAGAACATATATATATATATATATATATATATATATATATATATATATATATATATATATATATATAATATATCAAGAAAAATGAAAAAACACAGGTTTAAATGGGTTAAGAGGTGAGTTTATTGGCCGACGCTGCAGTGTTTCGATCTATTAAATAGATCATCTTCAGGGTATAAGATAAGAAATTATATATCACAGAATGATGAGAAAAAGTGAGTGGTAATCCTTGTTATTCAGTCTGTTTGAGGATTACCACTCACTTTTTCTCATCATTCTGTGATATATAATTTCTTATCTTATACCCTGAAGATGATCTATTTAATAGATCGAAACACTGCAGCGTCGGCCAATAAACTCACCACTTAACCCATTTAAACCTGTGTTTTTTCATTTTTCTTGATATATTACATACCGTCGGATTTACTTCCTCTCTTCACATATATATATATATATATATATACAAGGTGTGGCAAAAAGTATTGAAATTCTTTGTACTTTTTGATACACCTCGTATTCTGAAAAAAAAACAACAACATTTTGTTCATTAATTTTTTTCAGAATACAAGGTATGTCGAAAAAGTACCAAGTTTAAAGTTCTATTATTACCGAATGTTTAGTGTCCGTTTATCCGTGGATACATTAATGCATTAAAAGGATCTAGCGTTAGTTATGTACTAATACGTCAGTCAGACGGGGCGGCCTAAAGTCGGTATACCTAGACTTCCTTTAATTATATTTTCGTCTCAAGATATTCATCATGTTATTATATACTTCCACACCGCGTAGTAATAATAATGTCCAGTAATTCGGTTCTCGCGCATTTTTGTGAAGGACAAGTAGTAATTGAGTTATCGTTCTTGTTATTGCTATCAGTATATTTGTTTATTCGTGCGCTGGACCAAGATATAGTTTAATTGGGTTTAGCAATATTCAATACCAATATATCGGCCATTTTGATTTATGAGACTTAAGTTTCCATGTTCCATTCATAAATCGAAGACAAACGTATACGCCATTTTGATATATAAGACTTCGGTTTCCATGTTCATTCATAAATCGAAAAGACAAAACTTTACATTTACTGGAATGTTTCTTGAATAATCTTGTTTTGTTCATTGATAAATTATGCTTAAGAGCTGGAAATACCAAAAATTACGTTATGTCTTCAGGAAAATCCAAAGACATTGTGTATCTTGAGATATGATAATGATGTTTTCAATATGAATAGTATATTGCATTATCCACTTGTAAAAATGACACATAACTCAATAGATTAGATACAGGACTTGTCGAATTGAAGTAGAAACCATTTTGTTTCTGTCATGATAAATATCTTTTCATAAGTAATCTAATTGCTTTTTTGGCAAATACACCGCCATCAAGAACAATTCTGGCCATTTATAGCTACTTTTCACTCTGTTCAATCCTGAGGTTATATATATATATATATATATATATATAATATATATATATATATATATATATATATATAGTGAGTTGTCAAATACTTAGAAAACTTATTTAAAACAATTTCTTTTACAAGAAATCTTTTCTTGGCGATGACCTTTGAAACATTGAAACAAGTTGAGAACAATAAACAAATAATTAACGTAAAAGAAATATTCCTATTTGTCTTATCACGGTTCACCACACACACACACACACACACACAAACACACACACACACACACACACATATATATATATATATATATATATATATATATATATATACGTGTGTAGAAAATGAGAAAACGTGTTCCAAAATAATTTATTTTACATGCTAATGTGGAGAAAGATGACTTTAAAACATTTCGGGTTTTTAAACCTTCATCAGAATATTAGGAAATGTTATCTAAATAGTAATGGAAATTTTTTTCCAAATGAGTTGTTAAAAAA
>CM042149.1:115486892-115496892 GCA_023376005.1 Doryteuthis pealeii
TTATAGACTAGGTGGGGTCACGTGGTTCATTCCCTCGCCCCAATCAACTGCCATAAAACTCGTAACAAATTTGAGGTACGGGCGAGCTTGAGATACGCTTATGTTAATAATTTCACGAAAAACATTTAAGTTTTAAGTCTTCACTAAAAGATTTTCTGGTAGAATCTAAAAATAATCAGATGAACTTATTCTAAAGATATTAACTTTTAAAACTATTATTCATTAGTTTACTAGAATCGGCTACCCAGCGTTGCCTGGGTTGAGGGGTATAATAAAAAGTTAGTCTCGCAGATCCATTGATTGTTTTAGTCTTACATAATTGATTTATATCTTAATCATGAACACAACCAATGACTTAACCCTTTTCTTACTATTCAAATCCTAATGTTTAAATATCTTTCCATATATATATCAAATCTTCATTATTTTTGCACAAAAGCAAGTTCTGGTGATAGTGAATGTGTACATATATTTACTTTGGTCGTTAATTGTTTTTATTTTCGTAGTTTCCTCCGGACATACATACATACACACAACTGCCCTTTATATATGTATAAGATTACCAATTGGAAATATCGATGAATATGATTTCTATGGATAACTTTTTTTGTCTTGTAATTTACTGTACTTTATGTACTTTAACTTTGTATTACATCTATGTCTTTAGGAAATTCCTCCGTTACATAATTTATGTGTAGATAAATTAGTTGACAGACCTTGTAGCGAAAATTCCGCGGGGTCCATTGGCTTCCAGATCAGAGAGGGAAAATACCAAATAAGCGGTTATAGTTTCTCTGACCCCTAGAGGCGCGACTCACGCGCTTCACGTGATTAGTAGATTTTAAATTTAGTTTTCAACCTGACGTGGGGGCAGAAGAGCATCTGTCTCTCTCTCTCTGCTGAAGGTTGGATCTCAACCGCGCGGCGAATAAGAAAGCGGGTAAATAAATCTTGATCAAAGGAAATAAAAGTCCTTGTGAAGTTAATTAATTGCATGACTAAAAAAAAGTAGCCCCCAAGAACCTGTAAGAGGAAAGCGGGCGACTAGAAATGGTAAGGAAATGAAGCAACAGTAATCTAAAATCTCTGTTCTCTCTAAATATATATATATATATATATATATATATATATATATATATATATATATATTTGGAGAAATATGTGTTTAATTAGAGTCGTACCTATTTTTGAAAAATTAAAATTAATTAATAATGAATTAACGGCGGGAATGCCTAGAGTCCGTTTGGTGTAGAGGTTATGGGATCGGCCTGTGCAGCTGGCAGTCCGGTTTCAATCACGCACAGGGCGGCCTTCCTATCTATTAGCTCTGGCTGATGAGGCCTAATAGGCCCGAATGTACATACAGAGATTGAATTTTTTCTCGGATTTGTTTAGCCACATTTAAATAAGGTCATTCCCAGCCTAATTCATTATTAATTATTAATTTCAAAATTAGAGTACGACTCTAATTAACACATTATTCTCGCCAAAAATTGTCGGCAAAAAAAAAGCCATTCCAAACATACCTTGTTTACAACTTATCATATTAATACTATATATTATTATATATATATATATTATATATATAATATATAAGATCACCCGAGTTTCCTCTCTTCAATTGTATACCCGCAAATGGGGATCAACACTACCATATAACACAAATGTTTGCCTATTTAAAATGGATAACATTGTGTTACCATAACAGTAACGGTGGTATTTTGACTTACGAGTGCTCCAACTTACGAATTTTCTGAGTTACGAGCTGTCCATTCTGTAGATTGTTTCGCTTTGTGCGGAAGAGCTAAATTTGATTGTAGAGCGAAGCTTCAGATATGCTTAATGTCAATAAGGTTCACTCAAAGCATTTGAGTTTCCATTATTACGCCAAAGAAAATTATTGCTATAAAAGTAAAAATTTTGAATCAATATTGCAGCACATAATTCATTACATTCTATATTATTAGGTTTTTTATAAAATAAGCGGCTATTTATGGTGTTTTTTTGGAAGGTTTGCTGGAAATTGTTAATTGCATTTTGGGTTTATTTTATTTATTTACTTATTTATTTTATTCTTTTATTTATATTAATTAAATTAATTATTATTTACTTATCAATCTATTTATTTATTTGTAATTAATTCATTTTATTGATTTGATATATGAAGCAAATTGGGTTATGAGCGAATGAATAAAAACTCGTAATTCAGGTTCACTGTAGTTTTAAGTTTCCTATTTTTTTGTTTCTATATTATTCCCGCTCAATAACCGCAATTTGCTCATATATCAAATCAATAAATGAATAATTACAAATAAATAAAATAATTGATAGTAAATAAATATTAATAATTAATATAATTAAATGAATAAAATAAATAAGATAAATAAATAATAAACCAAATGCAATTAATACAATTCCAGCAACCCTCAAAAAAACACGCATAAATAGGCTGTATTTTATAAAAAACCTAATAAAATAGAATGTAATGAATTAATGTGCTTGCAAATATGAATTCAATTTTTAACTTTTTATAAGGCAATAATTTTTCTTTGCGTAATAAATTTGGAAACTCAAATGCTTTGAGTGAACTTAATTGACATTAAGCAATATCTGAAGCTCGCTCTTACATCAAATTTTAGTCTCCGCCCAAAGCGAAACAAATCTACAGAATGACAGCTCGTAATCAGAAATTTCGTAGTGAGCACTCGTAAGTCAAATACCACCGTATACTGTTATGTAACACAATGTTCTTTGAATAGGCAAACATTGTGTTATATGGTGTTGTATCCCCATTCGCGGTATACAATTGAGAAGAGGAAACTCGGGTGATATATATATATTATATATATATATATATATAATATATATATATATATATATGATAAGTTGTAAACAGGTATGTTTGGAATGGCTTTTTTTTTGGGCCGACAATTTTTGGGAGAAATATGTGCTTAATGTAGAGTCGTACCTAATTTTGAAATTAAATTAATTAATAATGAATTAGCGGATGCTATTTATGTATGGCTTAAACAAATCGGAAAAATCAATCTCTGTATGTAACATTTCGGCTATTAGGCCTCCATCAGCAGAAGCTATAGATAGGAAAGGCCGCCCTGTGCGTGATATTGAAAACCGGACTGCGCAAGCTAGCAGGCCGATGCCTCATAACCTCTACACAACGACTTCTTGAGGCAATTCCCGCCTAATTCATTATTAATTAATTAATTTTCAAATTAGGTACGAACTCTAATTAAACACATATTCTCCCAAATATATATATTAATATATATATATATTAATATATATATAATATATATATATTAGAGAGAGGACAGAGATTTTAGATTACTTGTTGCTTCATTTTCTTTACCATTGTCTAGTCGCCCGTTTCCTCTTACAGGTTCTTCTGGGGCTACTTTTTTTTAGCATGCAATTATTAACTCACAAGAACTTTTATTTCTTGATCAAGATTTATTTTAACCGCTTTCTATTCGCCGCGCGGTGAGATCCAACGCTCAGCAGAGAGAGAAGACAGATGCTCTCTGCCCCCACGTCAGGTTGAAAAACTAATTTAAATCTAAACTAATCAACGTGAAAGCCGCCGTGAGTCGCGCCTCTAGGGAGTCCAGGAACTATAACCGTTACATGGTATTTTTTCCCCTCTCTGATCTGGAAGCAACAATGGACGCGGCAATTTTCGCTACAAGGTCTGTCAACAATTTATGCTACCAACATAAATTATGTAACTGAGAATTCCTAAAGTACATAGATGTAATACAAGTAAAATACATAAAGTACATGTAATACAAGCAAAAAAGGTTATCCCATAGAAATTCATATTCATCGATATTTAACAATTGGTAATCTATACTTATATAAAGGCAAGTTGGTGTATGTATTGTATGTCCGGAGGAAACTACGAAATAAAACAATTAACGACAAAGTAAATTATATGTAACATTGCACTATCACCAGAACTTGCTTTTGTGCAAAAATAATGAAGATTTTATTTATATCTGGAAAGATATTTAAACATTAGGATTTGAATACTAAGAAAAGGGAAAATCATTGGTTGCATTCATTATTAAGATATAAATCAATTATGTAAGACTAAAACAATCATGATCTGCGAAGACTTAACTTTTTATCATATCTTCAAGCCCAAGTCAACGTCGGGTAGCCGATTCCTAGTAAACTAATAATAATAAGTTTTTAAAAAGTTAATATCTTTAGATAAGTAATCTGATTATTTTTATATTCTACCAGAAAATCTTTTTAGTGAAGGACTTAAAACTTAAATGTTTATCGTGAAATTCATCAACATAAGCGTAATTCAAGCTCGCCCGTACCTCCAATTTGATTACGAGTTTAGGGTCAGTTTGATTGGGCGAGGAATGAACCACGTGACCCGCACCTAGTCTATAATTTAGATGGTGAATTGTAGCACACCTTATATACCAACAACCATAACTAGTGAGTTCGAAAGGCCTCACTGGGTGCCCCATACATTCGGCCTTGTGCACATTCTAAGCGAAGCTTAAGTAAATAACTATATACCACAAGTATGTCCAACATGATCAAACTCCGGTTTCGACGCGGGTTCCAGTGAGCCTCGGCCGCTGGACTTTACGAGTTAACATAGTTACCATACCCCCTGATTTTAAACGGGGCAGGGCTGGGTTTATTGCCCAGGCCTAGGCGCCCCCTTGAGGGGGAATGCCGACGGTATTGCATTTTTAAACCTGCCCCAACCCATGAGGCTTTTGGCTTGTGTGGGCCCACATAAAAATGTCCTGTGTCACGCCCCTATACGTGGGATGAGAGGCAATACCTATATTATCCACAATATTCAAGAAAATTTTTAGCTCATAACGCATAGCAAAAAAAATCCACCGAGTGAATAGCCAACGTAACTTGGAAAACTTGTATGTTGAGGCCCTCGTAAAGTCAGGCACTATTGTTACTTTAATCTACAAGTAATTTACCGCAAATAGCTAAAAAGGAAATGCATTTCGTAGAATAATGTATCAAATGACATGAATAGTGAATATTATAGATGCTCATTACATGTCCGTTCCTATATGAAGCTTCTGAATTGATCAGCTATCTAAACGATCGGAAAAAATTCCAAGGAATAGAAAACAAAAGAGAGCAACATTGATGAATTATTCTTATTTAGATAAAAATGATGTCTCTAAAAAGTAAAAAAAAAAAAAGATAAAAAACACAAAAAACATTGACTACAAGAAAACAATATAATTCTATTTGGAAGAAAATAAATAAATAGATATTATTTATAATAATAATAATAATAATAATAAATAATAATAATAATATAATAATAGTAGTAGTAGTAGTAGTAAGTAGAGTAGTAGTAGTAGTAAGAAAAAGATAAATAAGGAAATAAGAAGAAAAAACTATGGGAATAATGAAAGCTCAAAAGTGATACAATTGTAGTTGGTGCACTTGTAAACGGTCCAATAAACTTGGAAAAAGAACTAGAGGCCTCTGGAAATCAGAGAAAGAATTGAGACATCCAGAATTACTGCCTGATGCAATCGGCTAAGAATTCTCAAAGAGTCCTGGAGACCTGAGGATACTTGTCACTCAGACTCCAGTGAAATACCATCGCTAAAGCTGATGTGAAAATACAAAAGGAGTGAAATAATAATAATAAATAATAATAATAATAATAATAATAATAATAATAATAAATAATTGTGGATTTTGCGTCCCGGCCAATCACGCGAATAAAAATGATAGGGGGAAAGATAAACAAAGTAGCTTGGATCTTGCCAAAGAGAAAACTGAGGAAACTGTGGAACATGAAAGGTGAAGGTCGTACCAATTGTAATTGTGCCCTGGAACGGTTCCCAAGCTCTGGAAAATAATTTAGGGGATTGGGAATCAGAGGAAGATACGAGACTATCCAAACTCCGCACTGCTGGTCATCTAGAATACTCAGAAAGAGTCCTGGAGACTGGGAGAACTTGGCTGTCCCCCAGCCTTCAGTGAAACCAATCTGCTACGCAAGGTGTGGAACAACCTCAATTAATAAATAATAATAATAATAATATAATAATACAGATCAGATTTGATCAAGACGAGAAAGTTAATGACCATGCACAAGGCTCTCCACCCTAGAGACGATGGAGATAGATTATATGTGTCAAGAAAGGAAGGGGGAGAGGTCTTCCAACATAGAGGACTGTGTAGAACCACAATCCAAAACCTTGAAAGATTAACACAAGAAAGAGCAAAGACAGATTAACTTAAAGGCGGCCAACAATAGTAGATGTGACAGATGGACAAACAGAAAAAAACAAAGACTAGAAAACCAAAAATGTAAGAAAAACAATTATATGGACACTTCAAGCGAACAAATCGGAGAGGTTGCACATGAAAAGACTTGGACGTGGTTAAGAAAGGAAACCTCAAAAGAGAAACTGAATCACTAATAATTGCTGCACAAATAATGCCATAAGGACAAACTATATCAGCGAAAATTGAATAAGACCCAACAACAATAGTAAATGTAGATTATGCTGTAATAGAGATGAGACCTGTAAATGATGTACTCCTGCGAATGTAGCAAACTAGCACAACGGGAGTACAAACTAGAACACGACTGGGTTGGGAAAGGTGATCCACTGGAATTAAATGCAAAAATTAATTTTGACCATACAACAAAATGGTATATGCATAAACAGAATCTGTTCTTGAAAACGAACGCATAAAAATTCTTGGACTTTGGAAATAAAAACGGATCACCTTATCCTAGCAAGAAGACCAGACCTAAGTGTTGTAAAGACAAAAGAGAAAGAAACTTGTCAACTGGTGGATTGCAGTTCAAGCAATCCGGGTAGGTGGAATGTGTAATATCTGGAACCTTACCAGAGACTGAAAAAAGTTATGAAATATGAAATCAAAGTGATACAATTGTAGTTGGTGCTTGGAACGTCCCAAAGGTTGAGAAAGGTTTTGAAATTGGAAATCGAAGAAGGATTGAAACCATTTCAGACATTGCACTGCTGCAACCTGCCAGAAATACTCGAAGAGTCCTGGAGACCTGAGGAGACTGTGCTGTCCTCAGACTCCAGTGAAGACCATCAGCTAACGCTGATGTGAAAACTCAAAAAGAGTAAATAATAAATAATAAGTAAATGGTATGTCAGCATCAAATTTAATAGATCATATTCATGCGGTGAATATATTTATTTTTGATGTTTTTATCATTGTTTTCATTTAAGCCAACAATACACCACACACACACACACATACGTATATATATTATAAATAAAATTAAAATATTAGTATATAATTATTATTATAATATATATATATATATGCATTATATGCCATTCAAGCAAATATAAATATAATAATTTATTCACAATGCTCTATAAACCAAACAAACATCCAAAATCTATTCACTCTCGCGAAGAGCTTACGGCCGAGTTTGTTTACTACACAATAAAGTCCACTTACCTACTATGGTAGAGGCGTTAGTGTTTCAATTGACAAGGTTAATTTCGCGGGGATTGTTCGCTAATGTACGGCGGCCGAACGGATATGGTCCTCTGACTATGCCTGTGAAGTCCCGGTTTCGATTCCTGTCGAGGGGATCGTTAGTATACATCGCTGAGAGACTTGATATCGAAAACAGTCCTGTAACGGTGTTCTGCATAGCAAGCCATCCTTTGCGGATTCTCTTGTCGAATTTTATACGATATATGCATTTATTGCCTCAGCAAAAATATAAATAATAATAATATTATTATATTATATATACTATATATATATTATATATAGTATATATGTTGTGTGTGTATGTGTGTGTGTGGTACATATAATTAATAATAGTTAACTCGTTAGAAAGTTAGGTTGCGGTATTGAACAGTTAGAGTCCTTTTTTTGTGGGAAATATAACTGGTTCACTGCGTAAGTGTTGGCGATCAATAATTAGTAAAGAGCAACAGAAGGTGGTAAGTTAGAAGAGATAAATCAATTAAGTTTCATAGAAGGGGGCGAACTTTCCGCAAGCGGGATCAGTTGGATGGTAAATTAGACTGAAACCGGGAGGAACAGATTATTCCATTATATATAGGAGTTTCGTTCTTCTCTCGTTCTCGGTGTTCTCCTCCTAGTTCTCCCTACAACTATTCATCCCATCTTTTATAATTACAATTAATCGGTTGATTTTGATAAGTTTTCCGAGTTACGAGCCAATCACTCAGGCATTTTTTTTTTTGCTTTGTGTCAGAACTAAAGCTTAGGATACCACCTTAATAAAAGTAAGTAAGTCGTCGGGGTGGCCTAATGTCGGTATCAGCCAGACAGCTAGGGGGTCTATCCTTTTTTTCACTAGCGCTAGACCAAGGAGATTATTTCAGCATCTGAGGTGGAGCGCCCCACCTACCAGCAATCCTCACTTTGCCGCACAGATCACTGTGCTACTAATACCAAGAACCTTGTGGTTTCTAGCTCTACCGGCCGGGTTAGCTCAGTCGTAGAGCGTTCAGACTAGAAACTACAAGGTCTGGTTCGATGCTGGCCTTCGCCATCTCAGCGTATTAGTAAGCACAGCGATCTCTGCGGCAAAGTGAGGAGCTGATGGTAGGTGGGGTGCTCCACCTCAGATGCTGAAATAATCTCCTTGTCTAGCGCTAGTGAAAAGAGGATAGGCCTCTGATAAGTTCTTAAATAAGTTCACTAAAACATTTAGTTTCCAAATTATAAAATACTGTTGATAAATAAGCATTAAACATATTACAGCACATAATTCATTACATTCTATTTGATTGTGCTTTTATTCAATAGTGTTAATTTTATTTAAAAGGTGTACAAAAAATTAGAGTGTTGGGGTGTTCGAACGGATTAATGGTATTTCAGTTTATTTCAATGTGGAAATTGAATTTGGATTCAGGAGAAATTGAGTTACGAGCCGAACGAATTAAACTCCTAAGTCAAGGTACCACTGTAATAACAATTTTAAAATAACTATTTTGTTTAAAGTGTGTTGGGGGTTGGGACGGATTAATAGCATTTCAGTTTATTTCAACGAGGAAAACCTATTTGATATAGGAGGAAATTGAGTTACGAGCGGAACGAATTAAACTCCTAAATCAAGGTACCATGTATATCTTAATTTAGAATAAACTATTCAAACGTTTGATGTAAAAAATAATTAAAGTTAGTTTTTACAATTAGTTTGGGATTGACAAATATGTTACGACAAGAAAAACGGACAAAAACAAACGAATTTTTACCATGAACGATACTAATAAATATCTCAACATTCGAAAAAATGAAACATAAAAATATCTTCTGGATTAAAGGGGAAAAACGGTAGATATTTTCCATTAAAAGGGAAAACTGCTTCAAGTTAAAAGAACGGGCAATGAATTGATATAGGAAAGTATCTTTTTTTTTTCTTTTTCCTTTTTTTAACTGAACAATTATAAAATGAAGACATTAGATAGACAATGCAGAAAACTAATGTAGAAAGCCTTAATAATCCAAAAGACGTAAAGAGAAAAAGGCTAGTATTAAGGAACGTATATGAATATACAAAGAATAAGTACGTGATTATAGAGAATGTAATGAAAGGATACTGAAGACAGCAAGAAATAGCAGACAGATATCTAAAATTGAAATCATAAGCAAACAACAAAGATAGAGGAACATGATTTATTCAGAATAGGAAGAGAGGGGGAAAGAAAAAGAGATGAAAAATATCATGGGTTTGCCTAAAAAGAACAACACAAAAAAAGGGAAAAATCAAAAGAACAAGCTTGCTTTAATTCTTGAATAATCTAATGTATTTAGATGCAAGCCATTTGTCTTTGGTATATATATAATATAATATATATATATATATATATATATATATATATATATATATATATATATATATATATATATATATATATATGTGGGTGTGTGTGTGTGTGTGTGTGTGTGTGTGTGTGTGATAGAGAGAGAGAAGTGTGTATATATA
>CM042149.1:115499392-115501031 GCA_023376005.1 Doryteuthis pealeii
ATATATGCTAAGGTGCATGGTTGTAAGATGGTTAAATATATATACTATATATTATATATTGAATTATAGTATATATATATATATATATTATAATATATATATATATATATATGATTATATATATATATATATTAGTATGAACCCATATATTCTCCATCAGCTATGGGTTGTTTTTTAACAACTCATTTGGAAAAAAAATTTCGCATTAATATTTAGAGCAAACATTTTCCTAATATTCTGATGAAGGTTTAAAAACCCGAAATGTTTTTTTAAATCATTCTTTCTCCCATCATCATGTATAAATTAATTATTTTGGACAACTTTTTTCTCATTTTCTACAGGCAGTATATATATATTATATTATACTATATATACTATATATAATATATATATATGCGGCGGGGGTTGTGGGAACCGTGATAAAACAAATAGGAATATTTTCTTTTACGCTTAATTATTTTTTATTGTTCTCAACTAGTTTCAATGTTTTCCAAAGATCATCGTCAAGAAAATTTTCTTGTAAAAGAAATTGTTTTAAATAAGTATTTTTCTAAGTATTGACAACTCACTATATATATATTATAGTAATATATATATAATATATATATATATATATTATTATATATAATATCATTATATATAAACCTCAGGATTGAACAGAGGTGAAAAGTAGCATAAATGGGCCAGAATTTGTTCTTGATGCGGTGTAATTTGCCAAAAAAAGCAATAGATTACTTATGAAAAGATATCTATCATGACAGAACAAAATTGTTTTTTGTTTTGGGGTTTTTGTAATTTTATTTGTTTTTTGGGTTGTGGGATTCTTTTGTTTTTTTTTTTTGCATGGGTTTTTTTTTGTTGGTTATTTTTTATTTTTGGTGTTTTTTTTTTTTTTTTTTTTGTGGTTGTTTGGGGTTTTTTTTTTATTTGTTTTTTACAATTGGTTTTTTTTTGGGTTTGCGTTTTGGTTTTTGTTTTGTGGTTTTGTTTTGGATTTGATTTTGGTGTAATTTTTTTTATGTTGAATTTTTTGGTTTTTTTTTAATTGGGTTTTTGTTTTTTTTTTTGGGTTTTTTTTGTATTTTTTTTTGGGTTTTTTTTTTATTTATTTTTTATTGGGTTTTTGTGGTATTTTTTATATTTGGGCTTGGGGGTTAATGTGTTTTTTTTGTTTTTTTTTTTTTTTTTTTTTATGTTGGGGTTATTTTTTGGTGGTTTTTTTTTTATTTTTTTTTTTTTTTTTTTTGTTGATTGGTTTATCTTTTTTTTTTGGTTTTTTTGGTTTTTTGTTTTGGGGGTTGGTTTTTTGTGGGGGGGTTTTAATTTTTTTGTGGGTTTGTTGTTTTGTTTGTTTTTTTAATATTTATTTTTGTATGTGTGATTTGTTTTTTTTTTTTTTTTTTGGGTTTTTGTTTTTTTTTTCTTGTTTTTGGTTTTTGGTTGTTTTTGTTTTTTTTTTTGGTTTGGGTGTTTTTTTTTTTTAATTTTTTTGGATTTTTTTGGTTTTGTTTTGGTTTTTTGTTTTGTATGTTTTTTTTTTTGGTTTTTTTTGGGGTTTTTTTAATTTTGTTGGGGGGATTTGTGTTGGGGGGTTTTGTTTTTTTTTTTTTTTTTTTGTTGTTTTTTTTTTTTTTTTTTT
>CM042149.1:115501131-115531131 GCA_023376005.1 Doryteuthis pealeii
ATTGAGTTGCGTCTGGGAAATTTCATTAAAATGATGATGATTTAAAAAAAAATAAATTACTAATTGCGCCTATTTAAAAAATTCGCTAAATACTAATAAAATCAATATAGAATAGGATGATTTGAAATTTTAATAATGATTGGGTATTTTAAAATGTTCACTTAATTGATGGATGCTGATTTAAAATGAAAAAACAATCAAATAATAAATTTAAAAATTTCCAATAATGCTTAGATAATTATCAATTAATTTTATATGCAAGATATAAATTTTTACTTTTATATGATTTAGCCGAATATGTTTGCCTTGGCAATCTTTAATAACTTTAGTTGATAAATGTGGAATACATTGTGTGAAATCAATCGGCGTTAATTGTACTGAAGTTAAACTCTCTTTCTCATCTACTTCATCTCTCTCACACACATCATTTGACGAAACAAGTACACACCACACACACACACACATACACCAACACACAAACACACCTCAACGACACCACCCACCACTACATCCTCGCACCAAGTGTAGCATCATCGTATATACTATACTCTAGAAAAATTTTAAAGATGATTTTAAAAATTTAAAGGACTATTTGGTGGAAAACGATATGTGTCCTTGAAGGCAGCACTTTTATCAGACATAGTCTGATTTCACAATTGTGGGAATACCATTTTTGATTTCAACCCGTTTTTAGCTCTCCGCCACAATACGAAACAAGTTCGTTACTGAGCGATGAACTTACTTTCTCTCTGCGATTCCTAGCTCGTATAACCTCAGTGAACTCTAATCTCCTGTCATAGTCTTGCGAGCCTCAACAACCTCGCACATCAAACACAACAAGTCCAAACAAAATACCACAGGGCAGTATACTGTGTATGGTTAAACAACAATGTAATGCATTGAAATAAGGCAAACATGGCTCAGCTGTCCACATTATTTATTGGGTATGGATATAGATAATTTACACACAATTAGCGGGTTTATACTCCTAAATTAGATAGGAAAAACATCGTAGGTGGAGCTTTGCCCTAGTATATATATATATATATATATTATGAGGGCTAAATTATTATAAAAGTTAGATTAATGTATTGATATGAAATATGATGATTAAGTTGTTAAATGGGCAAATAAACAGTTGTTCCAAATCCGGGTTGGGAATGGGCATTTTTTGCCGGACATGAGTTACTGGAATTTGGTTAATTCTCTCTCTCCTTGCTCTTTCTCTGTATGCTTCCTTTTCTCATAATGCACGACCTTAATACAAGCGTCCGTCAACCACTAATTTATATGACAAATTAATTAATTAATAAATGAGAATTTTAGGCCACCAGGGAACAATGCAGGCCTATTTAAATGACTTATGGGCTAAACAATAATCGGCAGAAACAACACAATTCAAATCTCTGTTTATTTACCATTTCTGGCCTATAGGCTAGGCTAGAATGCCTATAGGAAGGAAGGCGCCCGTGCGATGAAAACCTTTTACTGTACAAAGTGACAGGCCTCTCGTTATACACCATTACAGACAACGAAGACATCTTTAGGCATTCCCGCCTAATTCATTATGGTTTAATTAAATTTAATTTCAAAATTAGGCTTACGACTTCGGTAGAATAGTGAAACACCATTATTTACTCCCAAATATATATCTATATATATATATATATATTATATATATACTCAATTATATATATTAGGGAAGAGAGACAAAGCATGTTTAAAGATTTTTTTATAAGATTATTGTTGCTTCATTTCTTTACCATTTCTAGATTCGCCCGTTTACCTCATTATCAGTGTCTTGCGTGGGGCTATACTTATATTTCTAGTCATGGCTCAATTAATTAACTCATATGAGCGTTTATTTTCCTTGATTCACGATTTATATTAACCCAGCGCCTTTCTATGTCGCCGCGCGGTGAGAATCCAACCTCAGCCAGAGAGAGAGAGACAGATGCTCTCTGCCCCCACGTTCAGGTTGAAACTAAATTTAAAATCTAACTAATCACGTGAAGCGCGTGGGAGTCGCGCCTTCTAGGGTCAGAGAACTTATTAACCGTTACTGGTTATTTTTCCCCTCTGCGTACTTCTGGGAAAGCGAGAAATTTGGACCTCCGCGGAATTTAATCGTTCCTTACAACGTTCCTGCTCAATACAATTTATGCTTTACCCTCACCTATCACTTAACTGTGCGAGGAATTCCTTTACAACCCAGTAACCATAGATGTAAACTACAACCGTTACTAACAAAGTCCAGTGATCAAAGCCTACATCCGATAAAGAAATCAAGGCGACAAACAACCCAAAGCGCCATTTTAATTCTTTCAATAGATGAAATTTCATATTCGATCGATATATTTCAATGGAATATCATATTTAAAATTTTTATCATAATATTAGGAGGGCATATGTGTGTATGTTGTAGTGTCCCGGAGAAATACGTCGACCTCCAGAAACACCTCTACGACACCAGTAACATTTATATAGATATACACAATTCACATAATCACCAGAACTTGCTTTTTGTGCAAAAAATAATGTATGATGGTTTATTTATACTCTGGAAAAGATATATTTAGAGACATATAGTGGATTTGAATACTATGAAAGGGAAAATCATGGTCTCGCGGAGTTCTTGCTATAGATATAAACTCAAATGGTGTAAGACTAATAACAATCAATGGGGATTTCTGCGAGACTAACAACTTTTTATCTCCTCTCCTCTTCCTACCTCAGTCCAAACTTCAGGGTAGCCGAATTCTCGTGTGCTCTTCCCTTCTACTACCTCTACATATTTACAACTAAGCTACTTTACTCAACCACAGTTAAATACACACTCATCACCACCTAGACATCAAGTTTCAAACTCTGACTATATCTTTAATATATACTCCATACCAGAAAAACTTTTAGTGAAGACCTTAAACTTAAATGTTTATTGCGTGAACAATCCCCTACTCAACCATAAGCGTATCTCAAGCTCGCCCGCTACCTCAATATGTGTTACGAGTTATGCGGCAGTGATCTGGCGGAGGGATGAGGACGCACGCTAGACCCACACTCCAGATCTATATTAATTATGTTTGGTGAATTGATAGCACACTATGAACTTCTTTTTTATAACACACATACCTATAACTAGTGAGTTATCGAGCCTCAACTGGGTAGACCTCGGCAATAACAATTGCTAGCCTTTTGGTGTCGCACATCTCCAGGCGAAGCTTAGTAATATTAACTATGATGAAGGGCCACAATAATAGTCCCATATTCATATCGATAAACTCCGGTTGACGTAACTCGTTCCAGTTGAGCCTTCGGGCCGTGCTGGACGGTGTGTACGCAGTTAACATTTTAGTTAACCATACCCCACTAGATTTAAAACAGGCGGCAGTGGCTGGTTTATTGTTGCCAGTGCCCTTAAAGGCGCCCCCTGGGGAATGCCGACGCGTATCAATTGCATTTTTTTAAACCTATCCACCCATGAGCTTTGGCTTGTGGGTGGGCCCACATTAAAAATGTCCTTGTGTGTCACGCCCTCATACGTGGAGTAAGGGCAGAATACTAGGTGAGGTGCCACAATATTCCAAGAAAGATTTAGCTCATACGCATAGCCCAAAAAAAAAATCCACGACAGTTTGATAGCACGTAAACTGTGTGACCGTCTGCTTATGTTGAGGCCCTTTTTAAGTTCACGGGCACTCATTGTACTTTGATCTACCAGTTAATTTAACCCAAATAGCTAAAAACAGGAAAATGCATTTACGTAGATCTCTGTTATCAAATGACATGATAGTGTGTAAAATATCATATTTGAGTGGCCTCATGCTTTTATGTTCCTCCTGTCTCCTCCTCTTATGTACAGGCTTTTCTGATTGTTCAGCTACTTCTAAAACAGATCGGGAAAACTCTCCAAGAAATATTAGAAAACACAAAGAGAGCACAACATTGATAATGAATATTTCTATTTAATAAAAATGACATTCTCTAAGAATGTCACATCCTCCTGCTCCACTCCTCTCTCGTGCTTCACACACACACACACACACACACACACACCACACACACCACACACAGAGGGCAGGTCCTCACACAACACATTTAATGGAATGATTTTAAAATTAAATGGAAAACGTCGGGATTCTGTGCCACGGCAATCCTTTTTATGATTAAAGTTGAGAGTTGAAAATGTGGCCTAAATACATTTTTGATAAAGTTCAATCTAATCGTTACTTTGGTTTACTGGAGTTATATTCTCTTCTCTCTCTCTCTCTCTCTCTTCTCTACTCTCTTCTCTTCGTCTCTACCTCCTCACACACACCACACACGTACACACAACCACAAACACAACAGGCACACACTAACATACTACACATTATAACTCTTGGCACTGCGATAACGTAATTACGAGCGGGTGCAGCCATTATACATCAGAATACTGTGATACCTATACTATGATCACTTGATCAGATCAGAGATAGGCGAGCGCGCACAACGATCAGATATGAGCTGCAACCAGGCAACAAGCCTTGGTTGTCTAGATATATTAAAACAGGGAAAAAGGCGCCAAAAAATCTCCTCTTTTTCACTTTCCACCTGGCTGCGTTACTCGCGTAAGCGCAGAGAAGTGACAGAGAAGCGCTATCGAAACCTTATATAAGAAACAATGGGACGTTTCAAAGGTAGCACACACAAAGACACAAAATATTCCATTGTCTCCATCGTTTGTTAAAGAGACGGGAATATTTTCGAAAGCAAGATGCTATCGTATTCCCTTTATTTTGATTCATAACTCTATATCTAGATATTATATATATCTATCTTTCTCTCTATACTCTCTCTCTCTCTCTCTCTCTCTCTATATTATATATATAATATATTATATATATATAGAATATAATATAAGATAGATATATTATAGATAAATTGGAACTTATTTTTTTAGTAGGAGGCAGTGTGCTCAATATCGTGGTGATAGAGCGTTTATATTTGAGTTGCAGTTGCATGGACATGGAGTCACACCCGCTGGTTACTCAAAGTTCTTGCCTATGCGATCGTCAGGCATGATCTGAAAGATCTCATAGGCGAAAAAAAAAACTGTCAGTATATATATATATATATATATATATATATTATATATATATATATATATATATATGTATGTATTGTGTGTGTGTGTGTGTGTATAGGGAAATCGAAGTTATACATGGCTGATGAGACTTTAATAAAGTTGAAACAGCAGTACGATTGTTCTTTCTACGTAGGGACACAATATTTGCCCGAGTTCGCTTGTCATGATTATTTTCAATAATTATCGAATTTTATACGATATACGCATTTGTAAATTGCCTTCCAAGCAAAAAAAAAAAATTAAAAAAAAAATAATAAATATACATCATTTATATATATATATATATATATATATTATTATATATATTGAACGTGTGTTGTGTGTTTATGTGTGGCATTAAAATGACCACTAAGGTTGATATGCCGTTAAAACAAACCAAATCAAACCAAACCAAATCTTAAATCGTTATTCATAATATTTTACATACATAGAATGAAATATATTTTTCTGTTTTTAAATGCGCATTAATTAATTTTGTTTTGACCAGGAAAATGTTATTTTCTAGGAATTAAAGCCAAAAATCAAAACTGTATTTTTGGTAAATTTTTAGTTCTATTTATTAAAATGTAAATTTACAGCATATAAATAGAAAAAAATATTTATATTATTTTTTATCTAACCACTTCTGTTTGATTGAATATTCATTTTATATTTTATCGGCATTTTTGGTCAATCACATAAAAAAATATACATATATATATACATCGACAATTATCAAAGAAAAGAAGGATTGTCGAAGAGAATAGAAGTTTTCAAGAAAAAACGGAATATTTGTATTTTTTAACAAATTGATTGATTGATTGATTTTAATGGCATGTCAACCCGTCTTAGTTTATTTCATGCCTAGAGGTTAAGGAATTGCATTATATATATATATATCTTATTCACTTCGCCGAAGAGCTTACGGCCGAGTTTGTTTACTACTCAATAAACGTCCACTTGCCTACTATGGTAGAGGCGTGTAGTATCATTTGACAAGGTTAATTTCGCAGGGATTGTTCGCTATGTACCGGCGGCCGAACGCATATGGTCTCTGACTATGCCTGTGAAGTCCCGGTTTCGATTCCTGTCGGAGGGGAGTCGTTAGTATACATCGCTGAAGAGACTTAATAAAGTCGAAACAGTCTGTACGGTGTTCTGCATTAGCGAGCCATCCTTTGCCGGGATTAACTTGTCAAGATTATTTCTATAATTATCGAATTTTATGCGATACATGCATTATAATTGCCTTCAAGCAAAATATAAATAATAATATATATATATATACAATAATTGAAGGTAAGGACTTTAAATTTGCTTCATTACAATAATATATTTTAACCGCATTACTGCAGCATCTTCAGGTAAGAGCAAAATCATGGATATTACTTAATTCATTTCTATCTTGAAGTTGTATTTACCAAGACAGAAATGAATGGAACGTTATTTTTTTTCAGAATACAAGGTGTGTCAAAAAATACAAAAAATCTCGATACTTTTTTGACACACCTTATCACATTTTATTTACACACACACGCACACACACGCACGCACACACACACACACACACACACACACATATATATATATATATATATATATATATATAGTAAGTAGTCGGGGTGGCCTAAAGTCGGTATCAGCCAATCAGCGACGGAGTCTATCCCCTTTTCACTAGCGCTAGACAAGGAGATTGTTTTTGCGTCTTCTGTGGAACGCCACATCTACCATCGGCTCCTTACTTCACCGCACAGATCCAAGTGCTACTCATACGCTGTGTTGGCGAGGGCCGCTATCAAACTAAGAACCTTGCGGTTTCTAGCCGAACGCTCTACCGACTGAGCTAACCCGGTCCCTTTTATATATATATATATAAATATATATACACATACATACATACATACATACATATATATATACACATACATATATATATACACATACACACACACACACACACACACATATATATATATATATATATATATATATATATATAACCCTGCTGTTTCTAGCCGAATGCTCTAGCGACTGAGCTGACCCGGCCCCATATATATATATATATATATATATATATAATATATATATATATATATATATATATATAAGTATAAATAAGTACAAACTCACACACATATTGTTTATTAAGATATTTTTTGTCCAATTCTATACGAATAACTTTTATTTTTTTTATTTGACTCATATAACAGGTATTTCAATAGTGGGTCTGTGGACCTGGGAGTAATGACAATGAAGGGGTACTCTACACTCCCTAGATCACCAGAACTGGAGCCTCAACATCAAATACAGTTTAACGTCATAAACGGAATACACCTTCGTTTAATTATATTTTCATTTCGAGATTTTTATTTACACATGTTTCGACATACAGCGTATTGTTTATGCCTAGTTAGCGCTGCAATATATTTGGAACGGAAACACGGGTACAAACAACCCAATTAGAATAAGATAATGATATTCATTATAATTAGGAATCCAGAAGAAACATGTTTATCTAGGAATGGTTGTTTGTGCGAAGAAGACAGTTCTTGTGACGGTGTTCCTGTAGGTATATGTAATGAGTAATATGTAGGTATGTGTAATATGCAGTGAGTAATGTTTCTCGGAAATATGTTGCGTCTACTATCAGTTAGAAATGAAGGTTTCTAATTATAAATGAATATTACAAAAAATATGCGGTAAATAAGAAATGACAAGAAGTATATATATATATATATATATATATATATATATATAAGAGATTTATCCAAAACTTGGTAGTAAGGGATGATTCTATATGTGATTTCAAGATCCACTGTACTAATATTGATGATCCTGTATGTATAAATACAGTGAATCATAAATCACTAAAGAGAGCTCAATGTAAAATAACCTTTTAGATTATATACAGAGCAATATTTATCAATAAAGGAAGAACTCAATACAGTAATCCCATAATAAATTTATTTCGACAAAAATTGGGGCCCATATAAATCTAAGTTGATTTAAACCGGCTCCCCAAGTTTTTGCCTCATCAGATGGGTCTCAATTCACTTATGAACAAGCATATCACAAAAAACCTATATATAAAACATATATTCAGCTCTTTGGGGTTTTTTGTGATATGCTTGTTCATAAGTGAATTGAGACCCATCTGATGAGGCAAAAACTTGGGGAGCCGGTTTAAATCAACTTAGATTTATATGGGCCCCAATTTTTGTCGAAATAAATTTATTATGGGATTACTGTATTGAGTTCTTCCTTTATTGATATATATATATATATACATATATATAATATATATATATATATATATATATATATAGTCGTAGAAGAAGTTATTTCCCGACCGCGGTTTCGGTGTTACTCTAACACCTTCATCGGGGGGATTGAGTGGAATTTTTTTCGGTTACTTTATATAGCTAGACTGATATCTCTTTAATTCTTCCTGAATTTAATCTTAGTAGGCTGCTAGTTTGTAGTTGAGGTTAAACTCCTCCTATCTTGACCTACGTGGGTAGTAGTGCGCAGTAACATTATACTTTTATTACCCTTACCACTATCTTCAACTTACTCTATTGACCTTTATGAGGTCAGTTAGTCTGGAGTTTGGCTAAGTTTTTTATTTTATTTCTTTCTTTATTTCTTCTAGTAGTTTTTCTTTGTTACTGCTTTATCATAATTTTACTGTATTATGCCCTTATTGATCAATTTTATCTTATTGGTATTCTAATGCATTGCGTAATCTATGCATACATTTTCCTAGGAACTCATTCTTTTTATTGATTAAGTCATTTTTATTTGGGAATCTAATTATTTCTAACTTTTCCTGTAGACACAAGAAGCATATATATATATATATATATATATATATATATATATATATATATATATATATATATAATGTAATATATCAAGAAAAATGAAAAAACACAGGTTTAAATGGGTTAAGTGGTGAGTTTATTGGCCGACGCTGCAGTGTTTCGATCTATTAAATAGATCATCTTCAGGGTATAAGATAAGAAATTATATATCACAGAATAATGAGAAAAAGTGAGTGGTAATCCTTGTTATTCAGTCTGTTTGAGGATTACCACTCACTTTTTCTCATTATTCTGTGATATATAATTTCTTATCTTATACCCTGAAGATGATCTATTTAATAGATCGAAACACTGCAGCGTCGGCCAATAAACTCACCACTTAACCCATTTAAACCTGTGTTTTTTCATTTTTCTTGATATATTACATACCGTCGGATTTACTTCCTCTCTTCACATATATATATATATATATATACAAGGTGTGGCAAAAAGTATTGAATTTTTTTGTACTTTTTGATACACCTCGTATTCTGAAAAAAACAACAACATTTCGTTCATTATTTTTTTTCAGAATACAAGGTATGTCGAAAAAGTACCAAGTTTAAAGTTCTATTATTACCGAATGTTTAGTGTCCGTTTATCCGTGGATACATTAATGCATTAAAAGGATCTAACGTTAGTTATGTACTAATACGTCAGTCAGACGGGGCGGCCTAAAGTCGGTATACCTAGACTTCCTTTAATTATATTTTCGTCTCGAGATATTTATCATGTTATTATATACTTCCACACCGCGTAGTAATAATAATGTCCAGTAATTCGGTTCTCGCACATTTTTGTGAAGGACAAGTAGTAATTGAGTTATCGTTCTTGTTATTGCTATCAGTATATTTGTTTATTCGTGCGCTGGACCAAGATAGAGTTTAATTGGGTTTAGCAATATTCAATACCAATATATCGGCCATTTTGATTTATGAGACTTGAGTTTCCATGTTCATTCATGAATTGAAGACAAACGTATACGCCATTTTGATATATAAGACTTCGGTTTCCATGTTCATTCATAAATCGAAAAGACAAAACTTTACATTTACAGGAATGTTTCTTGAATAATCTTGTTTTGTTCATTGATAAATTATGTTTAAGAGCTGGAAATACCAAAAATTACGTTATGTCTTCAGGAAAATCCAAAGACATTGTGTATCTTGAGATATGATAATGATGTTTTCAATATGAATAGTATATTGCATTATCCACTTGTAAAAATGACACATAACTCAATAGATTATATACAGGACTTGTCGAATTGAAGTAGAAACCATTTTGTTTCTGTCATGATAGATATCTTTTCATAAGTAATCTAATTGCTTTTTTGGCAAATACACCGCCATCAAGAACAATTCTGGCCATTTATAGCTACTTTTCACTCTGTTCAATCCTGAGGTTATATATATATATATATATATATATATATATATATATATATATATATATATATAATATATATATATAGTGAGTTGTCAAATACTTAGAAAACTTATTTAAAACAATTTCTTTTACAAGAAATTTTTCTTGACGATGATCTTTGAAACATTGAAACTAGTTGAGAACAATAAAAAATAATTAGCGTAAAAGAAATATTCCTATTGTTTTATCACGGTTCACCACAACCCCCCCCATATATATATATATATATATATATATATATATATATATATATACGTGTGTAGAAAATGAGAAAAAGTGTTCCAAAATAATTTATTTTACATGATGATGTGGAGAAAGATGACTTTAAAACATTTCGGGTTTTTAAACCTTCATCAGAATATTAGGAAATGTTGTCTAAATAGTAATGGAAATTTTTTTCCAAATGAGTTGTTAAAAAACCCATAGCTGGATGGAGAATATATGGGTTCATAATATATATATATATATATATATATATATATATATATATATATATATATATATATATATATATATATATATATATATATATATATATATATATACATATATATATATATATATATATATATTTAACCATTACACCATGCACCTACATATATATATATATATATATTATATATATATATATATATATATATATATATTTATATATATATATATATATATATATATTTAACCATTATGCACCTACATATATATATATATATATTATATATATATATTTAACCATTACACCATGCACCTACATATATATATATATATAATATATATATATATATATATATATATATATATATTTATATATATATATATATATATATATATATATTAACCATTATATATATATATATATATATATATATATATATATATATATATATTTAACCATTACACCATGCACCTACATATATATATATAATATATATATATATATATATATATTGTTCATTAATATATATATCATATATATATATATATATATATATATATATGATAAGATGACTTACTGGAGAATAGAATATAGAGTTAATGTAAATGCATTGCTAATGACTTTACATTAGAAGTGACTTATAAATTAGAAACAAAAATTGTTAGTTGTAGATCAGCGTTGGCTTATGAATAATACAAAATACAGTTTGCTAGTGATAATTTTTCTGAAGAAAAATTTTGAAAATTATTTTAAAATGATTTAGAAGAAAAAAAATTATTACAAAATTATTACAAAATTATTACAAAATGTTACAAAATGTTACAAAATTATTACAAAATTATTACAAAATAATTATTACAAAACTATTACAAAATTATTACAAAATGTTACAAAATTATTACAAAATTATTACAAAATAATTATTACAAAATTATCACAAAATGTTACAAAATTATTACAAAATTATTATAAAATTATTACAAAATGTTACAAAATTATTACAAAATTATTACAAAATTACAAAATTATTACAAAATTAAAAATTATTACAAAATTATTACAAAAATTATTACAAAATAATTACAAAATTATTACAAAATAATTAATTATTACAAAATTATTACAAAATAATTATTACAAAATTATTAAAAATTATTAAAAAATTATTTTAAAATGATTTAGAAGAAAATTAACTTTTTATTAAAAAAAACTTCTTAGGGGTCGTACTTATTTATTGGCAATACTGTTTAGATTTCTAATTTTTTTAATTGAGAAAATTCTGTCAAATAATTCTTTTTAGAATTAACTTTCTCATTTATCGTTTCCTTTTGAAAAGATTTCCATCACTGTCTAGACAACAGTTTATTGAATTTGCTATAATAGGGACAAAAAACAAAAGCACCCCCCCAAAAAAAAAACCCCAACAACAACCGGCAACGAAGGGACTGCCACTGAACAAACTTGCTTGGTAAGCTGTCGACGGACCCTCAAAATGCACTTCATTATCCATGGATATATATGCTCCATCACAGATTTTGAGCATTAGCTACAGATACCGCTATAGATGTGTGTGTGTGTGTTATTTGGATTATTCGGACTATTGTCCTTATCTTTTTGTTATTTACACAACGTTTCGGCCGATATGCCATCCGACCTGCTTCAGATATTTCTATATATATTCCGGCCTGCTTCATATATATATATATATATATATATATATATATATATATATATATATATATATATATATATATATATATATTATATATATAATGTGTGTCATAAAGGTATCGGGATTGAAGCTGTATTTATCAAGATAGAAATGAACAATGAATGGACGTTAATTTTTTTCAGAATACAATGTATGTCAAAAAGTACAAAAGTCTCGATATTATTTGGTATACCATGTATTATATATATATATATATATATAATATATATATGGAAATACGGTGAGGAAATTAATCCGACGATATGATAAGAAATTAAAAAAAAAATATAACAAACACAGGATGTTATGATCAGGGGAAACAATTTTATGTGTCAATACTTAGACATTTCGGTATATTGTACCATCTTCAGGACACTGTTAAGTAATGTTTATGTGAGGGACAAAATGAAAGATGTTAAGTGTATATATTCACTATACACTTAACATATTTCATTTTGTCCCTCACATAAACATTACTTAACAGTGTCCTGAAGATGGTACAATATACCGAAATGCCTAAGTATTGACACATAAAATTGTTTCCCCTGATCATAACATCCTGTGTTTGTTATATTCTTAAAATATTTTCTTCTCATACACACACACAACACACACACACACACACACACATATATATATATATATATATATATATATATACACACTCTCTCTCTCTATCACACACACACACACACACACACACACACACACACACATATATATATATATATATATATATATATATATATATATATATATATATATATATATATATATATATATATATATACCAAAGACAAATGGTTGCATCTAAATACATTAGATTTATTAAGAATTAAGTTCTTTTGATTTTTCCCTTTTTTGTTGTTGTTCTTTTTAGGCAAACCCATGATATTTCATCTCTTTTTCTTTCCCCCTCTCTTCCTATTCTGAATAAATCATGTTCCTCTATCTTTGTTGTTTTGCTATGATTTCAATTTTAGATATCTGTCTGCTATTTCTTGCTGTCTTCAGTATCCTTTCATTACATTCTCTATAATCACGTACTTATTCTTTGTATATTCATATACGTTCCTTAATACTAGCCTTTTTCTCTTTACGTCTTTTGGATATTAAGGCTTTCTACATTAGTTTTCTGCATTGTCTATCTAATGTCTTCATTTTATATATTGTTCAGTTAAAAAAAGAAAAAAGAAAAAAAAAAGATACTTTTCCTATATCAATTCATTGCCGTTCTTTAACTTGAAGCAGTTTTTCCCCTTTTAATGGAAAATATCTACCGTTTTTTCCCCTTTAATCCAAGATATTTTTATGTTTCATTTTTTCGAATGTTGAGATATTTATATGTATCGTTCATGGTTAAAAATTCGTTTGTTTTTGTCCGTTTTTCTTGTTCGTAACATATTTGTCAATCCCAAACTAAATTGTAAAACTAACTTTAATTATTTTTACATCAACGGTTTGAATAGTTTATTTCTAAATTAAGATATACAGTGGTACCTTGATTTAGGAGTTTAATTCGTTCCGCTCGTAACTCAATTTCCTCCTATATCAAATAGGTTTTCCTCGTTGAAATAAACTGAAATGCTATTAATCCGTCCCAACCCCCAACACACTTTAAACTAAAATAGTTTATTTTAAAATTGTTATACAGTGGTACCTTGACTTAGGAGTTTAATTCGTTCGGCTCGTAACTCAATTTCCTCCTGAATCAAATCAATTTTCCACATTGAAATAAACTGAAATACCATTAATCCGTTCGAACACCCCAACACTCTAATTTTTTGTTACACCTTTTTAAATAAAATTAACACTATTGAATAAAAGCACAATCAAATAGAATGTAATGAATTATGTGCTGTAATATGTTTTAATGCTTATTTATCAACAGTATTTTATAATTTGGAAACTTAAATGTTTTTAGTGAACTTATTAAGAACTTATCAGAGCCTATCCTCTTTTCACTAGCGCTAGACCAAGGAGATTATTTCAGCATCTGAGGTGGAGCACCCCACCTACCATCAGCTCCTCACTTTGCCGCAGAGATCGCTGTGCTACTAATACGCTGAGATGGCGAAGGCCAGCATCGAACCAAGAACCTTGTAGTTTCTAGCTGAACGCTCTACCGACTGAGCTAACCCGGCCGGTAGAGCTAGAAACCACAAGGTTCTTGGTATTAGTAGCACAGTGATCTGTGCGGCAAAGTGAGGAGTTGATGGTAGGTGGGGCGCTCCACCTCAGATGCTGAAATAATCTCCTTGGTCTAGCGCTAGTGAAAAAAGGATAGACCCCCTAGCTGTCTGGCTGATACCGACATTAGGCCACCCCGACGACTTTACTTACTTTTATTAAGTGTATCCTAAGCTTTAGTTCTGAACACAAAAAAAAAAAAAAATTGGCTGAGTGATGGCTTGTAACTCGGAAAACTTATCAAAAATCAACCGATTAATTTGTAATTATAAAAGATGGGATGAATAGTTGTAAGGGGAGAACTAGGAGAGAACTAGCCGAGAACGAGAGAAGAACGAACTCTGATATATAATGGAATAATCTGTTCCTCCCGGTTTCAGTCTAATTTACCTTCCACTGATCCCGCTTGCGGAAAGTTCGCCCCCTTCTATGAACTTAATTGATTTTATCTCTTCTAACTTACCACCTTCTGTGCTCTTACTAATATGATCGCCAACACTTACGCAGTGAACCAGTTATATTTCCCCACAAAAAAGGACTCTTAACTGTTTCAATACCTGCATCCTAACTTTCTAACCGAGTTAACTATTATTAATATATATGTACACACACACACATACACACACACACATAATATATATATATATATATATATATATATATATATATTATATATTATTATTATTATATTTTTGCTTGAAGGCAATTATAATGCATATATCGTATAAAATTCGACAAGAGAATCCCGCAAAGGATGGCTTGCTATGCAGAACACCGTACAGACTGTTTCGACTTTATCAAGTCTCTTCAGCGATGTATACTAACGACTCCCCTCCGACAGGAATCGAAACCGGGACTTCACAGGCATAGTCAGAGACCATATCCGTTCGGCCGCCGGTACATAGCGAACAATCCCTGCGAAATTAACCTTGTCAATGAAACTACTACACGCCTCTACCATAGTAGGTAAGTGGACGTTTATTGTGTAGTAAACAAACTCGGCCGTAAGCTCTTCGGCGAAGTGAATAAGATTTTTGGATGTTTGTTTGTTTATAGAAGCATTGTTGAATAAATTATTATTATTTATATTTTTGCTTGAAGGCAATTATAATGCATATATATATATATATATATATATATATATATATATATATATATATATATATACGTATGTGTGTGTGTGTGTGTGTGTATTGTTGGCTAAATGAAAACAATGATAAAAAATCAAAAATAATATATTCACCGCCATGAATATGATCTATTAATATTTGATGCTGACATACATTTACTGTATTATTATTATTTACTCTTTTTGAGTTTTCACATCAGCGTTAGCTGATGGTCTTTCACTGGAGTCTGAGTGACAGCAAGTCTCCTCAGGTCTCCAGGACTCTTCTGAGTATTCTGGCAGGTTGCAGCAGTGCAATGTTCTGAATGGTTTCAATCCTTCTTCTGATTTCCAAACTTTCAAAACCCTTTTCCAATCCTTTTGGGACCGTTCCAAGTGCACCAACTACAATTGGTATCACTTTGACTTTCATATTTCATAACTTTTTCAGTTCTCTGGTAAGGTCCAGATATTTATCCATTTTTTCATTTTCCTTTATCTTCACCCTGTGATCTGCTGGAACTGCAAAATCCACCAGTTGACAAGTTCTTTCTCTTTTGTTTATCAACACTAGGTCTGGTCTTCTTGCTAGGATAAGGTGATCCGTTTTTATTTCAAAGTCCCAGAGAATTTTATGCGTTTCGTTCTCAAGAACAGATTCTGGTTTATGCATATACCATTTTGTTGTATGGTCAAAATTAATTTTTTGCATAATTCCCAGTGGATCACCTTCCCAACCCAGTCGTGTCTAGTTTTGTACTCCCGTTGTGCTAGTTTGCTACATTCGCAGAGTACATCATTTACAGTCTCATCTCTATTACAGCATAATCTACATTTACTATTTTGTTGGGTCTTATCAATTTTCGCTTTGATATAGTTTGTCCTTATGGCATTATTTGTGCAGCAATTATTAGTGATTCAGTTTCTCTTTTGAGGTTTCCTTTTCTTAACCACGTCCAAGTCTTTTCATGTGCAACCTCTCCGATTTGTCGCTTGAAGTGTCCATATAATTGTTTTTCTTCACATTTTTTTTTCTAGTCTTTGTTGTTTTTCTGTTTGTCCATCTGTCACATCTACTATTGTTGGCCGCCATAAGTAATCTGTCTTTGCTCTTTCTTGTGTAATCTTCAAGTTGTTGGATTGTGGTTTCTACACAGTCCTCTATGTTGGCAAGACCTCTTCCCCCTTCCTTTCTTGACACATATAATCTATCTCCATCGTCTCTAGGGTGGAGAGCCTTGTGCATGGTCATTAACTTTCTCGTCCTTTGATCAATCTGTCTGTATTATTATTATTATTATTATTATTATTATTATGAGGTTTTCACACCTGCCGTAGCAGATGGTTCACTGAAGGCTGGGGGACAGCAAGTCTCCTCAGGTCTCCAGGACTCTTCTGAGTATTCTAGATGATCCCAGCAGTGCTGGAGTTTGGATAGTCTCGATTCTTCCTCTGATTTCCAATTCCCCTAAATTATTTTCCAGAGCTTTGGGAACCGTTCCAAGGGCACCAATTACAATTGGTACGACCTTCACCTTCATGTTCCACAGTTTCCTCAGTTCTCTGGCAAGATCCAAGTATTTGTTTATCTTTTCCCCCTATTTCATTTTTATTCGGTGATTGGCCGGGACGGCAAAATCCACAATTATTATTATTATTATTATTATTATTATTATTATTATTATTATTATTATTATTTTCACTCCTTTTGTATTTTTCACATCAGCTTTAGCCGATGGTATTTCACTGGAGTCTGAGTGACAAGTATCCTCAGGTCTCCAGGACTCTTTTGAGAATTCTAGCCGATTGCATCAGTGCAGTAATCTGGATGGTCTCAATTCTTCCTCTGATTTCCAGAGCCTCTAGTCTTTTTCCCAAGTTTATTGGGACCGTTACAAGTGCACCAACTACAATTGGTATCACTTTGAGCTTCATATTCCATAGTTTTTTCTTCTTATTTCTTATTTATTCTTTTTCTTTACTACTACTACTACTACTACTACTACTACTACTACTACTATTATTATTATTATTATTATTATTATTATTATTATTATTATTATTATTATAATATATCTATTTATTTATTTTTCTTCCAAATAGGGAATTATATTTGTTTTTTTTGTAGTCAATGTTTTCTTGTGTTTTTTATCTTTTTTTTTTTTTTACTTTTTAGAGAATCATTTTTATCTAAATAGAATAATTCATCAATGTTTGCTCTCTTTTGTTTCTATTCTTGGATATTTTCCCGATCTGTTTAGATAGCTGATCAATCAGAAGCTTTCATATAAGGAACGGACATGTAATGAGCCTATAATATTCACTATCATGTCATTTGATACATTATTCTACGTAAATGCATTTCCGTTTTTAGCTATTTGGGTAAATTACTGTAGATAAAGTACAATAGTGCCTTGACTTACGAGGGCCTCAACATACAAGTTTTCCAAGTTACGTGCTATCACTCGGTGGATTTTTTTTGCTATGCGTTATGAGCTAAAATTTTCTTGGAATATTGTGGTATATAGGTATTTGCCTCTCATCCCACGTATGAGGGCGTGACACAAGGACATTTTTATGTGGGCCCACCCACAAGCCAAAGCTCATGGGTGGTAGGTTTAAAAATGCATTGATACCGTCGGCATTCCCCCTCAAGGGGGCGCCTTAGGCACTGGGCAATAAACCCAGCCCTGCCCCGTTAAATCAGGGGGTATGGGTTAACTATGTTAACTCGTAAAGTCCAGCGGCCGAGGCTCACTGGAACCCCGGTCGAAACCGGAGTTTGATATGTTGGACATATTGTGGTATATAGTTATTTACTAAGCTTCGCTTAGATGTGGCACAAGGCCGAATGTATGGGGCACCCAGTGAGGCTCGAACTCACTAGTTATGGTTGTGGTATATAAGGTGTGCTACAATTCACCATCTAAATTTATAGACTAGGTGGGGTCACGTGGTTCATTCCTCCGCCAATCAACTGCCCATAAACTCGTAACAAATTTGAGGTACGGGCGAGCTTGAGATACGCTTATGTTGATAATTTCACGATAAACATTTAAGTTTTAAGTCTTCACTAAAAGATTTTCTGGTAGAATATAAAAATAATCAGATTAACTTATTCTAAAGATATTAACTTTTAAAACTATTATTTATTAGTTTACTAGAATCGGCTACCCGACGTTGACTGGGTTGAAGGATATGATAAAAAGTTAGTCTCGCAGATCCATTGATTGTTTTAGTCTTACATAATTGATTTATATCTTAATAATGAATGCAACCAATGATTTTCCCTTTTCTTAGTATTCAAATCCTAATGTTTAAATATCTTTCCAGATATAAATAAAATCTTCATTATTTTTGCACAAAAAGCAAGTTCTGGTGATAGTGAATGTGTACATATATTTACTTTGTCGTTAATTGTTTTATTTTCGTAGTTTCCTCCGGACATACATACATACACACAACTGCCCTTTATATATGTATAGATTACCAATTGGAAATATCGATGAATATGAATTTCTATGGGATAACCTTTTTTTGTCTTGTATTTACATGTACTTTATGTACTTTACTTGTATTTACATCTATGTACTTTAGGAATTCTCCAGTTACATAATTTATGTGGTAGCATAAATTGTTGACAGACCTTGTAGCGAAAATTCCCGGGGTCCATTGGCTTCCAGATCAGAGAGGGGAAAAATACCAGTAACGGTTATAGTTCTCTGACCCCTAGAGGCGCGACTCACGCGCTTCACGTGATTAGTTAGATTTAAATTTAGTTTTCAACCTGACGTGGGGGCAGAGAGCATCTGTCTCTCTCTCTCTGCTGAGGTTGGATCTCACCGCGCGGCGAATAAGAAAGCGGGTTAAATAAATCTTGATCAAGGAAATAAAAGTCTTGTGAGTTAATTAATTGCATGACTAAAAAAAAGTAGCCCCCAGAAGAACCTGTAAGAGGAAACGGGCGACTAGAAATGGTAAAGAAATGAAGCAACAAGTAATCTAAAATCTCTGTCTCTCTCTAATATATATAATATATATATATATATATATATATATATATATATATATATATTTGGGAGAATATGTGTTTAATTAGAGTCGTACCTAATTTTGAAAATTAATTAATTAATAATGAATTAGGCGGGAATGCCTAAGAAGTCCGTTTGGTGTAGAGGTTATGGGATCGGCCTGTCAGCTTGGCAGTCCGGTTTCAAATCACGCACAGGGCGGCCTTCCTATCTATAGCTCTGCTGATGAGGCCTAATAGGCCGAAATGTACATACAGAGATTGATTTTTCTCGATTTGTTTAGCCATACATTTAAATAGGCATTCCCGCCTAATTCATTATTAATTAATTAATTTTCAAAATTAGGTACGACTCTAATTAAGCACATATTCTCCAAAAATTGTCGGCAAAAAAAGCCATTCCAAACATACCTTGTTTACAACTTATCATATTATATATATATATATATATATATATATATATATATATATATATATCACCCGAGTTTCCTCTCTCAATTGTATACCCGCAATGGGGTATACAACACTACCATATAACACAATGTTTGCCTATTTCAAATGATACATTGTGTTACCATAACAGTATACGGTGGTATTTTGACTTACGAGTGCTCCAACTTACGAATTTTCTGAGTTACGAGCTGTCATTCTGTAGATTGTTTCGCTTTGTGCGGAGAGCTAAAATTTGATGTAAGAGCGAGCTTCAGATATGCTTAATGTCAATAAGTTCACTCAAAGCATTTGAGTTTCCAAATTTATTACGCCAAAGAAAATTATTGCTTATAAAAAGTAAAAATTGAATCATATTGCAGCACATAATTCATTACATTCTATATTATTAGGTTTTTATAAAATACAGCGCTATTTATGGTGTTTTTTTGGAGGGTTGCTGGAATTGATTAATTGCATTTTGGTTTATTTATTTATTTATCTTATTTATTTTATTCATTTTAATTATATTAATTAATTAATTATTTATTTACTTATCAATTATTTATTTATTTGTAATTATTCATTTTATTGATTTGATATATGAGCAAATTGGGTTATTGAGCGGAATGAATAAAAACTCGTAATTCAAGGTATCACTGTAGTTTATAGTTTCCTATTTTTTTGTTTCTATTTAGTGGTTAAAAAGAAATCTTTAAATTCTTTTTGTCTTTATAAACTGTTGTATTTATACTATAGAATTGAATATCGCTCAAGTTTATTTACTCTCCTTGCCAGAATTATAAAAATTCCCATAAAAAATTAAGACATTTTAATTGGAACGGTTCTAAAAAATCCCATTAAAAATTAAGACATTTTAATTGGAAGGGATCTAAAAATTCCCATTAAAAATTAAAACATTTTAATTGGAAGGGTTCTAAAAATTCCCATAAAACATTAAGACATTTTAATTGGAAGGGTTCTAAAAATTCCCATAAAAAATAAGACATTTTAATTCAAGTGTTCTAAAAAAATTCCATTAAAAATTAAGACATTTTTATTGGAAGGGGTCTAAAAATTCCCATTAAAAATTAAGACATTTTAATTGAAAGGGTTTGGCTCTAGGGATATTAAGTCACATCCTCAGTCTTAGTATAAGTATATGCAATTATAAACCAACACTGAATAGACGGGAGGAAAGACAAGATAAGCTTATTTACACATGCAGAAATATTTAATATATACATGTTGGATGGGTTGGTGCTAGGGAAGATATTTAGAGTAGTCCCCTCTCACCAAGGACCAATATTAGCACAAGTATATTTGTGATACCCTAACACTGAATAAATGAAAGGAAAGATAAGCTCATTTAGACAAACAGAAACATTTGATATATACATATTGGATGGGTTGGTGCTAGGAAGGATATTAAGTCCTGTCATCACTCACCAAAGACCAATATTAGCATTAGTATATCCAATGATATACTAACACCGAATAGACGGAAAGAAAGATAAGATATGCTCATCTACACATACAGAAGAATTTAAGATATGCATGGGGGATGGGTTGTTGCCAGGGAAGATTTTTAGTCGGGTTCTCGCTCACCAAGGTCCAATATCAGCATTAGTATAACCAATGATACACTAACACTGAATAAATGGAAGGAAAGACAAGATAAGCTCATTTACTCACACAGAAAGATTTATTATATACATATTGGATGGGTTGATGCTAGGGAAGATTTTTAGTCGGGTTCCTGCTCACCAAGGTCCAATATTAGAACTAGTATATCTGTGATACACTAACACTGAATAAACGGAAGGAAAGACAAGATAAGTTCCTTTATACAGATAGGAACATTTAATACATAAATGATAAGTATATAAGAAGTATTAACAAAATACATAAACGTCTCCTAACAGAAAAGAATGTGCACATATTGTCTTGTGAACAAGCAGAATTATATTTAAATCGACACACAAACGAAAAACGACTTTAGTTCTTTGGTGGAGACTGTAAGCTTCAATGCCAATGTGAGATAAATTTTATCGTCGGGTGCTGGAGACAAAGTCTCTCATCTTTTCAATGGACATAGATACCATTGTAGCGTGGTCATAGGCATGCAACATGGCGTGGGCGCAAGCGGGATATCTTTATGTCACGTGTTCGTTCAGGCATATATCAGAGGGCACTAAGGTTGACATGGATAAAGCAACACGCGAACACAGTAGTCATTTTTCAATTTAGATGTAAGGGTTTATTTCTTGTTGTTTTTAAATCTAATTTCGGGGTCATTCTTCGGTCAGTTGAGTTCCAAACTTTAACCCCTTTTTGTTCCTATTTCTTTTTCCTCTCTTTCTCCAGAAATCCGAATACCGTTTTATTTTTAATCCCGAATTCCATGTAGAACATAATAATTACTCTACATTCTGGCTCCCTACCGTGAGTTGTCCAGTAAGAGAGAGAGAGAGAGAGAGAGAGAGAGAGAGAGAGAGAGAGAGAGAGAGAGAGGGAGAGAGAGAGAGAGAGAGGGGGGAGGCTGACTAATCTAAGACTGTCTACTAATAGGGCCCTTAGTTCTCACTATTTTCTGCGCCCCTGAATGACCTTAGCTCGGCCTTTCTTGGGACCAATCTTAGAACCGACTTCCTTCTTCGTCAACCGCTCGATTCCTCTGACTTTCAAAACCAGAGTCCCCCCTCCCTTTACTCCGCCTGTGATGTCTGGAGAGGATCATATCCGTATGCGGTTATTCCGGTGTTTCTGCACTAGCGCAGACAATTTGGAACTAGCTATTTTCACTACAGTAGTCATTCACCGTGACCTACAAGCGAATGCTATGACCTGATTCACTCCGGGGTCAATTTTCAACCGGTCACCCGAAGACTCTCTACCCGTCATATACTAAGTACTTCTATTGTGTGGCATCTTTAATTACAGTGACAGAAGCATGTTTGAATATGTATTTGGTCGTATTTAAAACCTTTTTTAGGGGGAAGGCACCTGTTGTCTAATGGTTATTGTCGTAGGGAAATGAATACAACGGACCGAATTTAAATCCTGTTTGCATTTCACATAGCGCTAAATACCACCAGAAAAGATATACATCCAACTATTCTCCCTCCAGTAATAAATAAATAGAAGAGTAGACTGTACTCTTTAACCTTGGTATTGTAAGCAGTTAAGGAGAAGGAAAACTCTGAATTCACACCTATTAAATGTAGAGTAACCTGAAGTTACCTCCCTTTAAACCATTGACTAATAAAATATTAATCTTTAGGAAGGGCTATATCCGGTCCTGTAGGAAGCGCGCGGTGTAATGGTTAAAGTCATGGGAAATGGACTCGTCGCTCCGAGTTCAAATCCTGGACGTGGTAATTGCATTTCACTTAGCGCTAACACCCTTGGGAAAGGTATGAATTCTACTCTCCATCCAGCTATGGGTAAATAGCAGGACAGACTGGGTTCTTTAACCATGGCTGGGTAACCAGTCTAGGAAAAGGAAAACTCTGAATTCAAACCTGTTGAACCCCGCTTAAGAAATTGACCTTGTGTCGTATCCTGCTCGCGCGGAGGAGTTGGTAAATATATATATCCGGTCCTTAACAAAAACACTTACTCATTCATTACCCATCATTAACTTATGTACCTTGCTGAATAAACCACCCTAAAAGCTATCTCTTATCTACCATTGTGTTTATTCCATATTGTCAATATCGTCAACCCTTATAACATTACATTAAACACCGCTTAAGAATTGACCATGTGTCGTATCCTTATTTTCTTTCTTTTTTCTCTTTCTCTTTCCCCAGAAATTCGACCCTCATCTTTTTTTATTCAATTCATTAAAAAAAAAAGCCGCTCAATTACATTATACAACAGCATTTCCACTTTGTTCGAAGAATGATTGTTACATAATTATTAGATTCTTAATATTTATGTACAGTAGTGTAGAAATCAAAATGGCTGTTATAAGTTGCAGCCGGTGGCCTTGAAGGATGAATGACAAATCTTGACCTGTCCTGATCCTCCTTCCGGTAGATACCGTGAGAATCGGTGGAGAAGACTCTCTTCCGGTTTAGATTAGAAATAGATTTGTTTAGTTAGTTCGGCCAAAGACCACGACGGTGGTAAGTCGTGTTATACACGCTCCGACTAAATCTGCGCCGGTAGTCTGGTGGGGATATCGAAATAAAATATGATCTAAGTAAAGCGAAGTCCTGTGTTATTATCTAAAAACTACCAATGACACAGGGCTTCTGATAAAGAGAAATCCCCAATGGAAGACCAGACACGAAGTCCCCAAGACGAAGTCCAGACGCTAGAAGAGACGCTAGAAGAAGACGTAAGATAGAAAAGACGTCAGAAGAAGAATAGAAGAAGTAAGAAAGTAAGTAAAGAAAGAGGTATGCAACATGATGACAAAAAGAGAAGACAACTTTGCAATTTGAATAACGGAGACAAAAAGGGAGGAGAAAGGATCCTAATATTCTCACGTGACCATGAGGTATGCAAAAAATCACTCGCTTTCAAAATTAAAGGGAAGAAAATTATGCATTGTCTTCTTACAGTGTTTAAAAATCAACTTTTCCACTATGTAACCCACCAAAAAACAACAACACCCTCCCCCCAAAAAAACCCCAAACAAAACAAAAACAGACAAAAAACACCGAACTCATCTCCTATACATACACTCTTACGCATGACATACCAGTATTGGCCGACCAATAAACTCTTATATTTATCAGCTCTGTGTGGACACGATGCCATCGTGAAAAATTATCAGGGGCGATAGGGTTAGGTAGAGAGAGAGAGAGAGAGAGAGAGAGAGAGAGAGAGAGAGAGAGAGAGAGAGAGAGAGAGCAACAAACTATTACATTTATTAGCTCTGCGCGACTCTAGATAGAGGACTTAAAAGAGTGACAGCCGATAGGGACGGATGGCGAGAGAGAGAGAGAGAGAGAGAGAGAGAGAGAGAGAGAGAGAGAGAGAGAGAGAGAGAGAGAGAGAAGGGAATCCTTGCTGTCAGTGCGCCTTGATGATTGTCGGATTCTTTTAAATATTTTGTATTTATGATTTCATCTTCTATATTGATTTTCTTTCTTATCTCTTTTTGTGTTTCTACGTCATCGTCCAAATTCTATTTCAACAGGAATAACAGCAAATACCTACTTTTGTATTTATCGCGGCACCAATTGTTCCATAAGCAACGATGCCAATGATATACGTACACGACTACTTTGGTGTTTGTTGTTTTTGTTTTTGTTGTTAGAGATGCTGGTGATCAGAAGAAGGGAGAGAAGAAGAAGGGCGAGAAGAAGAAAGGGCGAGAAGAAGAAGAAGAAGAAGAAGAAGAAGAAGAAGAAAAGAAGAAGAAGAAGAAAGGCGAGAAGAAGAATAAGGGCGAGAAGAATAAAGGCGAGAAGAAGAAGAAGAAGAAGAACACCAACAACAAAAAGAAGGACGAGAAGGACGAGAAGAAGAAGAAGAAGAAGAAGAAGAAGAAGAAGAAGAAGAAGAAGAGAGAAGAAGCGAGAAGAAGAAGAAGGATGAGAAGAAGAAAAAGAAGAAAACGAAACAGAAGAGAAAAAGAAGAAGAAGAAGAACGAAGAAGAAGAAGAAAGGAAGAATGCGGAAGAAAGAAGGACGAGAAGAAGAAGAAGAAGAAGGGCGAGAAGAAGAAGAAGGGCGAGAAGAAGAAGAAGAGAAGAAGAAGGACGAGAAGAAGTGCGAGAGAAGAAGAATGCGAGAAGGAGAAGGAGAATAAGAAGAAGAGGAAAAGAAGAAGAAGAAGAAGAAGGCGAGAAGGGCGAGAAGAAGTGCGAGAGGAGAAGTGCGAGAAGAGAACGAGAAGGAGAAGAAGAAGAGAAGAAGAAGAAGAAGAAGGGCGAGAAGAAGAGGAAGAAGAGGAAGAAGTGCGAGAAGGAGAAGTAGAGAAGAAGAAAAGGAAAAAGAAGAAGAAGAAGAAGACCGAGAAGAAGAAGATGTTATCTTGCGATTGTTGTTTACGTCACTCAGACCAGCCAACTTATGCATTGCATTTGGTTATAGATTTTCTTGTGTCTCACAAATGAGTTTTTACTTTCATTCTATAATTGACAGCATCTTGCTGTCCTTATAACAGGGACGCATTTTTCTATTCAATGTTCATGCATAATGTTCTATGGTAGATTTTCTCCAAGAACACGCATATATATATATATATATATATATATATATATATATATATATATATATGTATATATAAGTGTGTGGGTGGTATTTATTTATTTATTTATTCAGGAAAAACATTATTCATAGTTTACTTATCTGCTAATGGCCACCATAACCTTTCTTTCTGTACTTGCATTGATTTATTGTATCTTTGAATGTACACATTTGTTGGGGGCGTGGAGTAATGGTTGGAGTCGTAGGGAACAGACTCGTCGACCCGAGTTCAAATCCTTGACAGAGCTAGTGTTCACATAGTGCTAATACCCTTCATCTATTTCTTGTCGGACCCGGGAGCCTTCTCGAACTCGGGAACCTTCTTGTCGTAATCGGGAGCCACCACGGAACTTTGAACCCAACTCTTTATTCAATCCACAGGAGTATCCTGTTCTCATTCCACTTACCATACATGGATACAAGTGTTGAGCTGTGTTAATTATTATTCTATGTTACTGTCCCCTTGACCAGGATTGAACCTGGAAGTTGGAAGTGCGTGGAGTAATGGTTAGAGTCGTTGGAAATGGACTCGTTGACCGAGTCCAAATCTTTGACGAAGCTACAGTTCACATAGCACTAATACCCTTGGGAAAGGTATGAATCCAACTACGCTCCCTCCAGCTATGGGTAAATAGAAGGGTAGACTGGGCTCTTTAACATTTCTTTTATGTCTATTTTTCTCAACTAGTTTCAACCTTAGATCGTCGTCAGGAGAAAATTTCTTGTTTGAAGAAATTGTTTTTAGAGAGTTTTAAAAAATTAAAAGATTTTTTAAGTGTTTGACAGGCCACTATAATCCGGGTAGAGAAGAGTTAGTTAGAAGTAGTGAGTCCATTTGTTCCGTGAAAAAAATCTCTCTCTCTCTCTCTCTCTCCTCTCTCTCTATATATATATATATATATATATATATATATATATATATATATATATATTAGTTTATATGAATAACAACAAAAAAAGAAACATTTGAAATTGGAATGTTTTTTAATAATTTTTTAAACAATTTAATTTCCAAAACTTTTTCAATGTGATTAAAAAAAGAATAAAAGAGAAATCTGATATTGTCTTAAAGCCACATTCAAAGAACATAAGAGTAGTATAACCAAAATGGAAGAAATAAACATGTCTTAAAAGAGCTGTTTTATGTCTATTATCATCAAGGAAAAACATAGTGTAGATAAGGACAGGAGTCCGTGACGACAAATTGAACCAATGTATGCATTTACCTAACCCTTCCACTATAAGCAAGATGCATCACAAGAGTCAATTTAAAAAAAAAGTACAACTGGTTTGAATTCAGAGTTTACCTACTCCCAGGTAGTTTGCCATACCAAAGGGAAGAGGTCCAAATAATTGACAATAAACACCAATGGGGAATGCGAAAACCGAAAGAAGTTGTATGCTCTGGTTTGTTCGCTTGTTGAATAAACCAGTGTTACACAATTGTTTGATAGCCTATCAATTATGTACGATAGTGTAGTTTAAATCAAACTAACAGTTTTGTGGTGTTTTAAAGGGGTCAAATAAGAACAAAACGACGGGTAACAAATGTAGGAAAATGTATTAACAAAAGAGCAGACAATTGCAGTACAGAGAAGTGGGATTTACGTCCGACAAATAGAGTTATGAGCTGACTCACATTGGCTTACTCTCAAGCCATAATTGTCCCTGTTACTTATAGTAACCGTCGGGGCATTCCATTAGTTTATAGGGTATATAACCTATAACACTAATAATTTTGTGGAAAAACACAGAGAATTTGATTGACAGATTTTACCTGTTTTTTCACCTCTCCTCTAATTGGACGAGCACACGCGAGGAAGTTAGTTGAAGGAATTCAGTTTTTGGCTGGGCGTAGAACGAGGCGGATCGTAGTGGGGATTTGTCCGTTCGAAACCAAAATCTCCACACGCCTGAGTTGATCTGGGATTTATAAAGTAAAATAAAGAGCACTAAAAACAAAAGAAAGTCTTGTGTTCGTTAATAAAAAAAAACAAGCAACGGAAACAGGACAAGAAATCCCACGTCAGGATTAAATGTTACAATTTATGGGAATCATAAATTGTTAGCAGACCCTGTTGTTAGTCTGAAATAAGTTTGTTAGAATTAAAAGCGTAGGCGGGTAGATTTCTGTTGGGTTTTGATTGGCATTTTATGGTCCCAGCTGACCCCGGTGCAGAGTAACGTAGAAATAGATAGTTTTTAGAATTCAGATTCAACCCGGCCGTCCGAGAGTTTAGACGTGATAGTCTTCCTTTCGTGGGTTATCTCATCCCTGTGGTAAAGATTGGACCATGAGCTGATGAAATAATAAATTTGATCAAGAAAAAAAACCCAAGTCTTGTTTTAATTAAAATGTTAAAAGCAAGCAAAGCCCAGAAGAATTAATAGAAGAATTAAAAAGAACAGAGAAGAAGCGGTAATGAAGTAACAAGAATCAAGTAAGATCATTCTCTCTGTCTCTCTATCGTCTCGCTGTCTCTCTGTCTCTCTCTCTGTCTCTGTCTCTCTCTATCGTCTCTGAACTCTCTCTCTCTATCATCCGAGAACTCTCGCCCTCGATTATATAACCAATGTGGATATATAACATAAATATGTTTGGTGCGCTGTGGGCCGCTATTGTTTTTTGTGAAAAAGAAGAAACCTAGATTGAAACCAATCTGAGGTTAAGCAGAACGTTTGGTACTAATAATAATAAAAGAGAGAGAGAGAGAGAGAGAGAGAGAGAGAGAGAGAGAGAGAGGAAAAATAAAAAAGAAGAAAAATTTAATCACGGCATGAATTCGCTAAGCAGAGAGAGAGAGAGAGAGAGAGAGAGAGAGAGAGAGAGAGAGAGAGAGAGAGAGAGAGAGGAGAGAGAGGGGAAACTGCATGAAAAAAAAAAAAAAAAAACGGCATGAATTCGCTAAGCAGAGAGAGAGAGAGAGAGAGAGGAGAGAGAGAGAGAGAGAGAGAGGAGAGAGAGAGAGAGAGAGAGGGGAAACTGCATGAAAAATAAAAGAAGAAAAATTTAATCAAGTCATGAATTCGCTAAGCAGAAGAGAGAGATAGAGAGAGAGAGAGAGAGAGAGAGAGAGAGAGAGAGAGAGAGAGAGAGAGAGGGGGGGAAAACTGCATGAGAAAGAAAGAAAAAGAAGAAAAAGAAGAAAAAGAAATTGATCACGGTACATTAGGAAGAAAAGAAAAAAGAGACAAAAAAAAAACTAGAAAAGAAGACAAAAGAAAAAAAAGCAATTAAAAAAAAGAAAGAAAAAAGGAAGGTCCCGAAACGGTGCACATTATCTCCTGATGACCCCAAAACAAAAACAAACATAACAAAACAACCATGGAGTTGAACTTCTCGTCGGTTTTGCTATTGGAACGAGGAGCATTCTACAATCCGGTCGTTTTCTGGTGAGTTTCATTACTTATCAAATAACTTTCTTCTCATTCTATGTTACTGTCGCCCTTGACCAGGATTGAAAAAGGCCGGAGGGCACATCGGTCGAAAT
>CM042149.1:115533631-115536131 GCA_023376005.1 Doryteuthis pealeii
TACTTTTTGACACACCTTGTATTCTGAAAAAATGAACTTGGTAAATACAGCTTTAAACTCGATACTTTTATGACACACCTTCTGTATTAAATATCAAATCATATTATAAAGTATTTGTGTCATATAAGGTGAGTCAAAAAGTATCGAGATTTTTTGTACTTTTTGACACACCTTGTATTCTGAAAAAAAAATGAACTTGGTAAATACAGCTTTTAAACTCGATACTTTTATGACACACCTTGTATATTAAATATCAAATCATATTATAAAGTATTTGTGTTATATAAGGTGTGTCAAAAAGTATCGAGATTTTTTGTACTTTTCGACACACCTTGTATTCTGAAAAAAAAAATGAACGTTCCATTCATTGTCGATTTCTATCTGGGTAAATACAGCTTCAAACTCGGCACTTTTATGAGATGTTTCGTATTCTGAAAAATATTAACGTTCCATTTATTGTTCATTTCTATCTTAGTAAATACAGCTTTAATCTTGGCACTTTATTGACACACCTTGTATTCTGAAAAAAAAATTAACGTTCCATTCATTGTTCATTTCTATCTTGGTAAATACAGCTTGAAACTCGGCACTTTTATGACACACCTTGTATTCTGAAAAAAAATAACGTTCTATTCATTGTTCATTTCTATCTTGGTAAATACAGCTTCAAACTCGGCACTTTTATGACACACCTTGTATTCTGAAAAAATTCATTGTTCATTTCTATCTTTATATATATTATATATTCTATCTTTATATATGTTATATATCTCAGATATATATATTTGAAGGTATTGATAGAGACTTATTGTCCTTTCCATTTACTTCCATTATAATGTTTACCATCTGGTACCATCTACAAGCACTTTGACCAAATAACAAAGTTGACAAAAAAGTCACAGACATTTTTTTAATTCAGTCACACACCAACACACCCAGCTCACAGAGTTAGTCATCATTAAATAATGTAAATAAAGTATTAAAAAAATACTATCTCCAGAAATATGAATAAAAAAACAAAATTTAAAAAAAACAAACAAAAAAAAAAAAAACAAAACATTATTTGAGGATTTGATATTATTCGACTAATGTCCTCATCTTTATTGTTATATACACAAAACATTTTGGCCAATATAACCTCTGGCCCTCTTCAGGTGTTTCATTTTGAACTCAGGAGCTTTCATGGAACTTCGAACTGAACCCTTTATTCAATTCAATCCATGGGTGTAGACTGTTCTCATTCTGTTAACTATGACTGGGTACAAGTGTTAAACTATGTTAAGTATTCTGTTTTATTATTGTTAAGTATTCTATGTTATTGCCATATGGTAAATGGTCGACCTCCATTTGATATAAGTAGAAGTACCGTGCTATTCAGATTAGAGAACTGACAATAATATATTGGTTCGGTGCATACTGTGTGTTTCAAGCGATTCCATATTTTCTTTAGAACGTGTATTACAGATAAGTAATTGTTGTGTCCTTAAAATCTATAAATCAGACGAGTGGAATGACTAAGTCAACACGTTCGTAGATTTAAGATAAAGGGTTTTATTGCAGAGAAATACAATAAGACAGACAAGGAATAGTTAGGAACGCTACTAATCCTCGAAGCCAGCCCAGTATAATACCGTGCTCACTATATATATATATATATAGTTATGAGCACATGGAGAGAGAGAGAGAGAGAGAGGAGAGAGAGAGAGAGAGGAGAGAGAGAGAGAGAAGAGAAGAGAGTGTGTGTGTGTGGAATATTCCATTACAACAGTAATAATCTTTCGATTGTTTTTATTTCTGTACCACAATGTATCTAATTCCGTTTTGTAATTGAATACGTAGGATATAGTTAAGTTGTTCTTGTATTATTTATATTATGTGCATGTGACATTACATGAGAAATAAAAGTTTACATAATGTAGGGTGTGGATAATTTCTCGACTGGTTTTAATAAAATCCGGTTTAATAAATAATTACTTGGTGTTATTGATTTCTAATATTGATTTATTCTCAAACGTTTATATAGAAATCAATTAAGATAGAATTAGACTTAGTGCAAGTAACTTTCATTCAATTGGTTCAAGTTTCATTATACCTACAACAACAAAAACAACAACAACAACAACAACAACAACAGCAGCAGCAGCAGCAGCAGCAGCAGCAGCAGGAAAGGCGTTTTTGTGTGTATCGTCATAGGAAATGGACAGGGTGAACCGAGTTCAAATTCTGGACAAGTCTTAGTCGGAGGGTCTTAGTGTCCTAAGTATGACGTTAAACTGTATCTAATGGTGAAGTGCCAATTTTGGAGCTCTGGGGAGTGTGAAGTACCCCTTCATTGCCATTACTCCTCGGTCCACACTATTACCACCCGGAGTGGTAATACCTGGTAATACGAAAAAAATATGAAAAATAATTTTATAAATCAACTATAAATAAACTCTATTTATAGATAAACTATAAATACACTCTATTTATAAATAAACTATAAATACACTCTATTTAA
>CM042149.1:115541131-115543631 GCA_023376005.1 Doryteuthis pealeii
TATATGCTTAAATATACTAAAAACTTTTTTTCCTGAATCTGACCTGCTGAAGTGGGCATGCGTCTTATACGCTGGTGCGTCTTATATGCCGTCAAATATGGTATATGATATCAAGTACTCCTGTTTGATACTCATTCTTATTTCTTCTACGTCTGTATTGTAACCCGAGTATAAGAGTCAATAGAAAAATAACAGGAAGAAACAGCGAGTATTAAAAAAATTGATCTTAAAAATTCGATCATTGCATGCGTATATATATTTACCCTTGTGTCACATCCGGATTGTGCGGAGGAGTTGGTAAATATACAAGGTATTCAAAAAAGGATCGAGATTTTTTGTACTTTTTGACACACCTTTTATTCTGAAAAAAAAAGTTCCATTCATTAATTTTTTTTCAGAATACAAGGTGTGTCAAAAAGTATCAAGTTTAAAGTTGTTTAAAGAATAAATGGAATGTTATCTTTTTTCAGAATACAAGGTGTGTCAAAAAGTACAAAAAATCTCGATACTTTTTTGACACACCTTGAATATATTTGTATTTTACTTCTCTAGACTGGTTGACTAACCGATATCAACGAGTTTCGTTCAGGATTAGACCTCGGTTCGCCGTGTTCATTTTTCCACGACAATAACCATTACAATACAAACGCCTCCATCGTTACATGAGTATATACGGTAATTTCAGATTCAATTATTAACTTTATTTCTAAGAATACTATTTTATGACATAATTCCAATCTTGTTCAACTTACCAATTTGCCGTGAACTTCAAAATATCAAAGAGAACAGAACATAATTATACAAAACAAATCTCAGGAGATATATAATATAGTAGACAAAACGTGACCCGTTGGGTTACCCATTCAGCTCTGGGTAGATAATTAAGATTAGGGAAAAGTGAGAATGCAAAGCGAATTAAAATAAAAAGAAATGAGACCGGACATAATTTTGTATGTTAAGCTTTCTAAGAAAGGGAATGTTTCACCTAATTTAAACTACTGGTTGCTGCTTGTGAAATCAAACACAGAAATACATTTCAAATAGACAGAAAGTAAAGTAAGAGATTGGTCACACACTTAACTACAAATTCCGACCAATTAGAAACAATTAAAACGGATTTTTTCAAACATAATTCAATCCTAAAAGTAAGGGATAATTTAGAATAATTTTCTTGTCATTAAATTAAATAGGAAAAAAAAAAGCCTTAGGGAACAAAAGTTGATTCAATCAGCTTTAGTATTATTATAGATGTAAATTGTATACAGGTAAATTGTATATGTACGTATTTACTCAACACTATCAGCCGAGCTGGATGTGGCACAAGGTCATTTTTTAAAGCGGAGTATCATCATCCTCATCATCATCATCATCATGTTCTGGGTTTGACGTTAAACTACATCTAGTGGCGAGGTCCCAATTCTGCAGCTCTGAGGACTGTAGAGCAACTCTTCATCGCTGTTACTCCCAGTTTCAGACACACACACACACACACACAAACACACATACACACACATATATATATATATATATATATATCTTTTGATAGAAAAACAAACATTGTCAATAACCTCAAGAAGACATGAAATTGTATTCAAAATGTCGTGGATACATTTTTTATGATTCCTATTGAAATCAGATGAAATAATTTACAAACATTCATGATAGATTATTAATCAGAGACAAAATATTGAAAACGAAAAATTACGTCTGATTTTTCTCTTGTTCATCTTAATAAAAAAAACTCTAAGCATTTAAATATGAAGAGCCTTATGAATTTGATTTAACGGATATATATATATATATATATATATATATATATATATATATTATATATATATACCAACTCCTCCACACGAACAGGATTCTACACAATTTTCTACAAATTCTACGATAATTTCTTAAAGCGGAGATTGTACAGGTTTGAATTCAAAGTTTTCCTTTTCCTAGACTGGTTACCTAACCAAGGTTAAAAAGCCAATTTTCAAAATGATAAACGGTGGACAGGTATATGTAAACGCTAATTTTGAATTAAATAATCCAATTATATATAAGACAATTATGAGTATATATAATAATAATAATAATAATAATAATAATAATAATAATAATAATAATATATAAATGATATATAAATATATAAATAATATATAAACACATTCGAATACATATAATATCGATTTATAAAATTCATTTTCCGGTGAGTATATATAATATCCATATTATATATGTATGTTATATATATTTATGTTATATATATGTATGTTATGTATAGGTATATGAACATATGTATCTTATATTATATTGAAAATGAGAAATAAATAACATCTAACTTTTCTCTTGTTCATGTTAATAAAAAAATTCTAAACATTATATATATATTTACCGACTCCTCCACACGAGCAGGATGCGACACAAGCGGTAAGGCTCTTAGGAAAGGTACGAACACAACTATTAGCCTCTCCTCAGCTATGATTAATTCGTAGGCCAAACTGGGTTCTTT
>CM042149.1:115546131-115553004 GCA_023376005.1 Doryteuthis pealeii
TAGTTAAATTAGGAAAATTTACCAATGAAAGACGGGAGTAACGGAAAATGATGGAAGAGTTAGTTTCAACGTTGTTCTATTTTTCAATCATACCCCCTCTGTTCCAAATCTTTTTATCTGTATTCTTATTCAGTTTCATTAACCTTTCTAATTTAATATGATATTTTATTATATTAACACTTAAATACTTGCACCCGGAGGGTGCATATATTTGCTAGTAATAATAATAATAATAATAATAATAATAAGAAGAAGAAGAAGAAGAAGAAGAAGAAGGTCGTACCAATTGTAATTGGTGCCCTTGGAACGATCCCCAAAGCACTGGAAAAGAATTTGGGTGAACTAGAAATCCGAGGAAGAACCGAGACCATCCAAAGTACGGAACTGTTGGGATCGGCTAGAATACTCAGAAGAGTCCTGGAGACCCGAGGAGACTTGCTGTCACTCAGCCTCCAGTGAACCACCAGCTACGGCAGGTGTGAAAAACAAATAATAATAACAACGTTATAAGTGTTTGCTTGTTTGTTTTGTTTTACGACATATCAATCTGGGTGGGTCATTTAATGGTGATAATAAATTAATTCCTAATGGATAATCAACTTTTTAAAAACATTTTTCTATTTAACCCATTGTGGACCTTAACAGGTACTACCACTTCTGGTCAGAGTGGACCAAAGAGTGATGAAGTGATGCTCCACATTCCCCACAGCTCTAGAACTAACCTCACCATCACATAGAGTTTAACGTCATACCCAAGGTATGAAAAACCCCAGTCACCGCCTTCTAGCACCCATATGATAAAAAGGGTTGGGGCTTGCCATAAGGGCAATAGGGTTGGGCAATTATATAGGTGCTAAGGCATGGTGTGACCTGCCGATTGGTCGGAAGGGGCTTCTCCGACCGCCCGTCTAGCCTAAGTAAGGGCCTAAATGGACTGATCAATCACCTGGGTTCCATCCTTAAGCATCACGGGTCGCTACCCATGACCAACAAGTAGCCCCATTGGGGGGGGGTCTTACCCCTCTGCAGAGGTGCAGTCAGTGTATTCGAAAGCTTCAGCCGACAGGAATCAAGCCAATGGAGAGGTGAAAAAGTTTAATATGGCGAACCATATCTAGCGTGAGATGGGATGGGGCCCAGATAATTGACAGGGAACATGCTTTGAATAGTGATATATGATATTATGTATATATTAAATGTTTCTGTATGTGTAAATGTGCTCACCTTGTCTTTCCTTCTGTTTATTCAGCGTCAGTATATCATTGATATAATAATGTGAATATTAAACATTGGTGAGTCTAAATTCCCTCCCCAGCACCAACCCATCCAATATGTATATATTAAATGTTTCTGTATGTGTAAATGAGTTTATCGTGTCTTTCCTTCCATTTATTCAGTGTTAGTGTATTACAGACACTATAATGCTAATTTTTGTTGTTGGTGAGTGGAGACCCGACTATATATCTTACCTAGTACCAACACATCCAATATATATATTAAATGTTTCTGTATTCAGTGTTAGTATATCAACTTGCATTTATTCAGTGTTAGTATACCAACTGGCGCCTTGACGTTAAGCAATGCTCGAATAGGGGTAAGATAGAGAGGAGAATAGCCTCGACAGCAAAGAGAGCCAGAAAAAGGAAGAAAAGATAGCATCCTCAGAAAGCATCACAGTTTGTGTGCAGTCAGTGTACCAAAGAGTTTCCCTCAAGGATAGACCAGCACAGTCACTTACGCAGATAATGTATTTATTATTTGGACACCATCGTCCTTAGTGGACGAAAAGCTGCCCACAAAGTATACCACGGATAAAATAATACTAATATTGGGCCTCGGTGAGTGGTGACTACTAAGTATCATCCCTACTCCCAATCAATCCAATAATTATATCCCGCCCTGTCGGCTGGGGCGTTAGAATGCACCGACTGCACCTCCGACTCCCCAATGGGGCCATCTGTTGGCCGTGGGTGGCGACCCGTGATGCTTAAGGATAGAGCCCAGATGGATGAGCAGTTCATGACATGCAATACTCCACTTTGGCCCTATCTTGGGCTAGACAGGCGGTCGGAGAGGCCCCTCCGATCAACCGGCTGATCATGTCAATCCCTAGCACGTATATGATTTTCCCAACCCTATTTTCCTTATGGCAAGCCCCAACCCCTTTTTATCATATGGGTCTAGAACGGGTCTACATGTCCTGGGAATGACGTTAAACTCTATCTGACGGTGAGGTTCCAGATTTGGAGGTTTGGGGAATGTGGAGCACCCCTTCATCACCATTGCTCCCTGGTCCACTCTGACCCGGAGTGGTAGTACCTGTTAGAGTCCCATCTATGGGTTAAATAGAAAAATGTGTTTATAAAAAAAATTGTATTATCCATTTAAGAATGATTTATTTCAAAACTTTATCGGCATTAAATGACCCACTGAGGTTGATATGCCATAAAACAAAACAAACCAAACCAAACCAATAATTATATCGAAGGAATGTTTCATACGTCATTTAGTGACGTTCTCATTTTGTTTTTATCTTGGTCGAAAGTTATCGACTTTTGGTCAGTTACGTGTTGGAAGTAACGCTTAATTAATAAAATCGCAATTTTCCTTAAAGCTTTAACAATGCTCAGGTCCCCTTTTCAGGGGATGAATGTCGTCATTCAAGGGTCCTTGAAAATAAGACAACGTGTCGACTCGAGCAAATCAGTGAAACCGTAATGACATTTCCCATCACCAGTGGAACAGAAGGGTTGAGGACCGAAACTGATGAGTTCCTTGTATCCCTCTTAAGGTTTACGAACGTTTCGATAGCTGAGGGCAATAATGGAATGGCTCTTGTCAGTTGGTGTACGATGGTCATTGAATAAATAATGCGAATGTTGCTAAGGAGATGACAATAGGAAACATTGTAAATTTACTGACGATAAATTTACCATGCGATAAATTTACCGACGATGAATTTAACATACAATAAATTTACTGATGATGAATTTACCATACGATAGATTTACTTTAGAAAGAATTTACCGACAATGAATGTACCATACGATACATTTACTGACAATGAATTTATCATGCGATAAGTTTACCGACGATAAATTTATCATTCAATAAGTTTACTGACGATGAATATACCATACGATACATTTACTGACAATGAATTTATCATGCGATAAGTTTACCGACGATAAATTTATCATTCAATAAGTTTACTGACGATGAATATACCATACGATAAATTTACTGACAATGAATTTATCATGCGATAAGTTTACCGACGATAAATTTATCATTCAATAAGTTTACCGACGATGAATGTACCATACGATAAATTTACTGACGATGAATATACCATTACAATAAATTTACTGACGATGAATATACCATAAATAAAATTTACTGACGATGAATATACCATACAATACATTTACTGACGATGAATATATCATACGATCAATTTACCGCCGATGAATTTATCATTCAATAAATTTACTGCCGATGAATATACCATACGAAATTTACCGCCGATGAATATACCATACACTAAATTTACCCTAGATGAATTTTACAGACACACCGAAAAAGTAATTGTTTAATTATGTCTTTTTGGATTTATAATAATTCAGAATAAAATTTACAGCAGTTAACACATATTTTATGAAATTGCTTTGGGAAAAATCAATTAATGTAATTTTGTCAAAAACAAATTATTCTTACAGGCCAAAATCATTTGAGAATGAAACACTTAGATATTAATTTTTTGGGAGAATAACCTGCATCTACTTTATACCCTTTCTTTTTTTTTCCTTTTTCTTTTCTTCTTTCTCTCTTCTTTTTTCCTTCTCTCTTTCTTTCTTTCTATTCCTTCTTTCTTTTTTCCTTTTCTTTCTTTCTTTTTTCCTTTTTTTCTTTCTTCTTTCCTTTTTCCTTCTTTTCTTTCTTTCTCTCTTTTTTTTCCTTCTTTCTTTCTTTCTTTCTTTCTTTTCCTTCTTTCTTCTTTCTATTCTCTTTCTTTCTTTTTCCTTTTTTCTTTCTTCTTTTTTTCTTTCTTTCTTTCTTTCTTTCTTTCTTTCTTTCTACCCACTCTTTCTTTCTTTCTTTCTTTTTTCCTCACTCTCTTTCTTTTTTCTATCTCTCTTTCTTTTTTCTTTAATTTTTTCTTTCTTTCTCACTTTCTTTCTTTCTTTCTTTAACTTATTAATTTTTGGAACACAACTCATTAATTAAAAACGTTTTAAAGGTAGGGAAAATATTTAGGATTGTTTTTTGTTTTTGTTTTCACATTTTAGATAAATTTTTACAATGCTGCTGCTGCTGCTGCTGCCTCTTTTCTTTTATTCTTTTTTACTTCTTTTTCTCTTCTTCATTTTTAACACTCTCAATATATTCGTCCTCCTTTTCTTATCCCCTCTTCGTTTTTCAATGATTATATTTTATTCATTTAATTATAATTTATTTTATTTTATTATTATTATTATTATTATTATTATTGTTTTTTACTTTTTGTTTATTCATTTTTTCTCCTTCTTGTCCCTCCCTCTCTTTTTCTCTGTCTCTGTCTGTCTCTGTCTCTCTGTCTGTCTGTCTCTCTCTCCCGCTTATTCTGGTTCTTTCTTTTCACCGACTAATTTTTTCAAAATTCATAAATCGAATAAAATGAAAGGAAAGAATTAAAAGCTTTTTTTGTCATTTAATATTTTTTTCTTTCTTTTTGTTTTTCTGGGAAAGTTTTGTGAGGTTTTCCTTTTAATTTAAAAAAAAATTACCTAACGCCATATTAACAAAAAATATCATGACGAGAAATTGGGATAATTGCCAGGAAATTTTTTCACGACAAAAAAATCCCCCCCCCCAAAAAAAAAAACAAAAAAAACAAACAAAAAAGACATAACATAACAAGAACAAAAACTATGAAAAAACTACAAAATTTTAATTTAAGAAAGTTAATTATACAAAATTCTGATAAAAATTACATATTTGATTTTTTTTTTCTCCGAAAATTAATTCATTTTTATTAATTCGTTTTTTACTGAATTGAAATTTCATATATGGGAATTTTTTTTTCGAAAACATTTTGAGTAAACGAGGAACAATTATAAAACCCTGAGTAGCATTAATGTTGTGAATTATGCGGACCGAGTTCGCAACAAAATGTATCTTAATATTGTAATAGATGAATTTTTCGGCGACTGATAAAACGGTTAATGCTGAAATAGAAAATAAAATCAAACAGTCAAATATCAAAACTGTTCTTTGAGCCACTTCTTCATTACAGATTTCCGCCCTGTCGTCTGGGGCGTTAGAATGCATCGACTGCACCTCTGCAGAGGGGTAAGCCTCCCCCAATGAGGCCACCTGTTGGCGTGGGTGGCGACCCGTGATGCTTAAGGATAGAGCCCAGGTGGATGAGCAGTTCATGACATGCAATACTCCACTTTGGCCCTATCTTGGGCTAGACGGGCGGTCTGAGAGGCCCCCTCGGATCAATCGGCTGGTCACGTCAAGCCCTAGCACCTATATGATTTTCCCAACCCTATTGCCCTTATGGCAAGCCCCAACCCCTTTTTATCAAATGGGTGCTAGAAGGTGGTGGCTGTGGGTCTACATGTCCTGGGAATGACGTTAAACTCTATCTGATGGTGAGGTTCCAATTTTGGAGGTTTGGGGAATGTGGAGCACCCTATTCATCACCATTGCTCCCTGGTCCACTTTGACCCGGAGTAGTAGTACCTGTTAGGGTCCCATCTATGGGTTAAATAGAAAAATGTGTTTATAAAAAAAATGTATTATCCATTAAGAATGACTTTATTTCAAAACTTTATCGGCATTAAATGACCCACTGAGGTTGATATGCCGTAAAACAAAACAAACCAAACCAAAATCATTACAGATTTCATTTCCTCGTCACTGGGATACTATTTGACTCTCAAACCCTGTTTCATGAGGCCGAAGAGATGATAGTCTGAAGGCGCTAAATCTGGTGGGTATGAAGGAAGCGGTAAAATTGTCCACCCGAATGAGGCGATTTTCTCTCTTGTCCTGATGCTTGTGTGTGGTCGAGCATTGTCATACAAAAGGGGGACATTGTCGATTGGCAAGTTGGGTCTTACTCGTTCGGATTCTTGCTCTGAGTCTCGTTTGGGTCTCAATGTAGGCCTTAGTTTTATTAAAAAAAAACTTCAGATGAAATAAAGAAAATGGCATTACTTTTTGACTCACCCTCGTGTATATATATATATATATATATTATATATTATATATATATATATATATAATGTGGAGGCTGGAAGGAGAAGAATTAATGAGAAAGGTGTTATAGGCATTTTAGAATGTGTGTACTGCATTGGAAATTAATTTTTTTAAAGGATGGTTTATATTGTTTTATGTATAGAGCTTCTAGTATTTGGAGTTTTTGTTTATTTTTTTCTTTGTGCAGAATGTGTGTATTTTCCGTTAGAATATTTCAGTAATTAGAGTGTGAGCATGCATGTAATTTTAGGTGTTGTGAAATGGAGCTATTATCTGTTAAATGGAGGGTTAGACGACGTGACAATGTGGTTGAGGTGAATCCAATGTACGTATTTTCATTTTCTGGGAGATTGCAATCTCATATATATATATATTATATATATATATATATATATATATATATATATATATACCTTCTTGGTGGGGTACCAAGTTCTTTGGTATGAGGATGATTCTAAATTGGTCCTATCCTCCAACTGTTCGATGTTGCAAAGTACAGTCCGATACGAGTTTCTTCAGATCACTTTTCTTTATTGAAACTGATAAACTGTAGAATTCTTTACCAGTTTCAATAAATGAAAGTGTCTGAAGGAAAACTCGTAGGGTCATTCTCTTCTCTTTTTT
>CM042149.1:115553104-115575844 GCA_023376005.1 Doryteuthis pealeii
AGGAAGAGAGATGCTTCAAAACCACCAACAGACGGATATATATATATATATAGTATATATATTATATTATATATATATATAATGTTTTTTTTTAAATGGATCTCTCGTCGATTTTTGACGCATGAGTGTTCATACTCAGTGAGCAACCAGCACAGTGATTTGTTTATAGTGGTGAAGGCTTGTGTAGGTGGGCGAGAGGGGAGACCATTCCACATTTTTGGCAGGCAGTCGATAGAAAGAATTGTGGCATCAAACGGGAATGCCAAGAACCCAATCACTAGACTGACCTCAGGAATTTGAATTCAGAGTAATCCCTCTCCTAGACTAGTTACCTACCCAAGGTTAAAGGAGCCCAGTCTTGCCCTACTATTAACCTATAGCTGGAGGAGAATATATGGATTATATTATATATATATATATATTAATATATATATATATATATATATATTAGGGTAGCGTTAGACATGGAGTCAATGTCACTTGATAATTGACAAGTTTCCCCCCCCCCCCTAAAGCCCTATTTGCGGAAATTTTTTCCAAAGACCCCTCCAAAAAAAACCCCTAAAATGGGGTTTTTTTTTTTTTTGGTTTTTTGTATTTTTCCTTCAATATGATATGGTGTGGTGTTTGGGATGGGTGGGAAGGATTGACACATTTGATGTTTGATTCAATTTGTGTTGGCATGCTGAGATATTGGTTTTCTCTGTGGTGATTTGAGAACCCTTCTAATCTGTTTGTGTCTAATTTTCGGCGAAATATGGAATTTTGCTTTATTGTTTTTATTTGCTACTTTATTTTTCCTTATTGGATCTAATAGGGGCCGGTTTAGATCAGTCGGTACACCACTTGCCTAGGAGATAGACGAGGTTCCTGGTTCGATACCCGGCCGCTCGACAACTTAGCGAAATGAGTAGGCCAGGGATCTGTAGCGATAAAGTGGGGAGCTGATGGGTAGATGTGGCGCTCCACTTTCAAACGTGAAAACAATCTGCCTTGGTCTAGCGCTAGTGAAAAGAGGAATAAACCACTCGCTGTCTGGGCTTGATACGACTTTAGGCCACCGCTATCATTATTATTTTTGGGGGATTTTTATTTTAGACTTTGGAGTCATTAATCATATACACACACACACAACCACATATATATATATATATATATATATTATATATATCAATATATATGGGATATGTTGTGAGATAGAAAAGAGAGAGAGAGTGGGTAGTGTGTATGTGCAAAAAAATACAAAACTATATGGACAAAAGTGAACCAACGAGTCCTATATATTATATATATATACATCCTCCGCATGAGCAGGAGCAAACACGAGGTCATTTTAAAAGAACGTTTTTAAGCAGTTTTTGAAATCAGAGTTTTCCTTATCCTAACTGGTTACCTAGCCATTAGTCAAGAGCCCGTCGCCCTGCTATTTATCCATAGCGCGGGAGGAAATTGGATTCATAGCTTTTCCAAGGGAATTAGCGCTATGGTGAATGGACAACAGCTTCGTCCTAGGAATTTGAACTCAGGTCGACGAGTCCATTTCCCTGGTGATCAAAGGAAATTGAGACGGTAATTAGAATCAAAGTAATAAAGGATATATAAGAGGTTTAGACAACATTATAGCTCATGGACAGAGATATAGAGTAGATGATATGTTGGTCTTTCTTACGTTAATAACACTTTCTAGCTCTCGGCCAACTGTCGGGTAACTTTCAATGGACGCACATAATTTTTAGGTTAACGGACCCTAATTCAAAATTCTAACTACAGGTACGCTCATAATTTATAACTGCTCTCGTAAATTATGTAAACACTATATGGTGACATGTTCCAGATACCCCCAAATATAGATAAAAGCCTTTGATGCAGAGACGAAAGACCTTCTGATTCAGAAAACATTTAAAAGAAAATCCTAATTTAAAAGCAGAAGGTACCTTGACCTTACGAGTTTAATTTGTTCCCCTCTCATAACTCAATTTCCTCGATATCAAATCAAGTTTCTCCATTAATAAACCTAAAAGGTCATTAATCCGTTCCAAGTCCTGCCAGTGATAACCTGATTAAGAGTTAATCCGTTCCTGTCCTCGAAAAAACACTTTAATTTTTGTTTATGTTTTTTAACCATAAAAAATAGCACTAAAACATAATAAAATAGAATGTAATGAATTATGTGGCTGTAATTGTTTTAATGTTATTTGTTTTTTGTAAAATAGTTATTTTCTTAAGCGTAATAAATTTAGGAATTTTTGCTTTGTGTTGAATTTTTTTTTGCTTTGTGTTGAGAGCCTAAAATTTTAAGTACGACGAGCGCTTCAGATACGCTTGCGTTAATGAGGTTCATATGAACATTTGTTTCATATGAAGCTCATTAACGCAGCGTATCTGAAGCTCGCTCGTACTTAATTTTAGGCTCTCAACACAAAGCAAAGAAATCGATCCGAGTGACAGCCTGGTCTAGCAACTAGTAAAAAGAGGATAGATTACCGCTCGCTCCCCGACTGACACTAACATTAGGCCCACTCTATCGACTGTAACTTTTTACTACGTTTAATCAATAACGATTTCCCTGGTCTATAATTAACGGGGTGTATTATCAGGTATATGGAGGGGCGGGCATAATGGTTAGAGTCGTGGAAAAATGGACTCGTTGACCAGAAGGACTGGGCTATTAACCCTGGATAGGTAATCAGTCTAGGAGAAGGAAAAACTTTGATTGGGAGAACCTGAGGTCTATCGTTGATTGGGTTGTGGCATAGTTGTGCCCCGATTTTTTCCTATCGACTGGCCAAAAAGTGGCGGATGGTCCAACACCAGCCATCACCTCTATTAACAAAACCATTGTGTAGGTTGTTCAGTTGATGAACCTTATCCTCGAAATCGACGGAGAGTCATTTTTTTATCAGCTATATTATTATCTTTCAAAGACAAATGAAATAATGAAAAGTATTAAAAGCATGAGTATAACGACGCCACGCATTCTATCTGAGGCCGATTATTAATGGAAGTATTTAATTTAGTTTTAATAATGTTTAAAGAAGTTGTCTCCCTTTCTGCAAATCCTCGCACTTGCAAAAAGTTTCATTTTCTTGTACACAATTAGTAACTTGCATGATTGAATTTGTAAGAGCAAAACAGAGACGATGGCAGAAATCCGGGAAATCCATGCAAAGTGTTTCCAGTGCATAAAAGTTTACAACACATTCCCTCCATGTCAAATGTCTAAGAAGAAAACTTTTTTCCGCTAATATCGGCTTTCATATTCCGCAATATATGATTACTTCTAAATATAAACACGAGTACAATAAAACTACACGAAGCTGTAGAGTAAGATTCATTAATAGCCATTAAGCCATGCAACAGTCTTAACGATGAGTTGAGTAGAATATTCACCTTCAAAGAAACAGCCAATAAAGGCACAAAATGGGCGGAATTTCTGCGACTGAAACGTTCACGGCCGAATAAAAATTTTGTCCGGTGTGTAGCCATTTTTAAATGGCGACATGTTCATGTTTTTGGCACCAAAGTTTCAAATGTTGATTTCGGTTTAAGTTTAGTTCCGGTATAGCATTTGGCATAGGAAATCGCAAGGTTCTGGTTTTCGATTACCGGCCCTCGCCAACGTCAGTGTTTAGTAGCAGCGGGACGCTATGTGGTAAGTGAGAAGCTGATGGTAGGTTTGGTGCTCCACCTCAAACGTGAAAACAATCTCCAGGGTCTGGCGCTAGTGAAAAGGGGATAGACTCTAATCGCTGTCTGGCTGATACCGACTTAGGCTCCACGAGACTTACTCTTCTTTTAAACTTTAAAGTCGGCGGGGTGGCCTAATTTCGGTAATGCAGCCAGACCAGCAAGGGAGTTCTTATCCCCTTTTCACTAGCGAGAATTTTTCACAAGTAGATTGTTTATGCGTCTGGGTGAAGCGCACACCTACATGCAGCTCTTCACTTAACCGCACAAGATCTGTGCTACTCATACGCCGAGTTGATGAGTAGCACAGGGATCTGTGTGCTAAAGTGATGAGCTGATGGTAGGTGTGGCGGCTCTACCTGGGATGCAAAACATAATCTCCTCGGTCTGAGCACTACTGAAAAGGGGGATAGACTCGCTGATACAGACTTTAGGCCACCGGACGACTTACTAACGTTAGAAAAAATAAAAGCTACAGGGGAAAAAGAGATAGAATCTAAATCCAAAAACAAAAGAGTCCATCATGGATGCAATATTAATGGAATCGTAGATGTCAAGTGATTAAGACAGCAAATATTAAGACTGCGATTCATTAGTGGCCATAATTTGTGGGTGGGGGAGAAAGACTATATACATATATACATAATACTTTGTTGGGTACCACGTTCATGGTACAAGGGTGATCTAGGCTGGTCCTATCCCTCTAATAGTAGTTTGTTGTAGAGTCGGTTCTGTATGAGAGCTCATGTTAATTTATATAAACAAAGTGTCTGACGAAACTCTGTAGGCCTCAAGATACGCCACCGAGTGGAAATGGCCCATAATCACGATACTCCTGGTATTTAAGGCCTTTTTATTTACAAATAATACATATATAAAAAAAAGTAAAGTCGTCGGCCTAATGGTCGGTATAAGACAGCGTAGGCGAGTCTTTCCCCTTTTCAACTAGCGCTAGACCAAGGATAATTAGTTTTTTAGCGTCTAATGTCGAGCGCCACCTACCATTAGCTCTTCACTTTACCGCGCAGATCCCTGTGTACTCCATACGCTAAGTTGTCGAGGCCGGTATCGAACGCAGGAACCTTGTCCTATTCCTAGGCAGTGTTCTACCGACTAAGCTAAACCGGCGCCTATACACGCAATATAGGAAAAAGACAGCCAGACAGGCGAGGGAGTCTATCCCCTTTACTAGCGAATAGACTAAGAATTGGTTTTTCAGCGTTGGGGTGGAAAGGCGCCACATCTACCATCGCTCCTCACTTTATTCGTACAGATCCTGTGCTACTCATACGCTAAGTTGGCGAGGGCCGGTAATCGAACCAGGAACTTGGTCTATCTCGGAAGTCTGTCTACGATGATCTAAAACCGCTTTCCTATTAGATCCATATAGGAAAAATACAGTAGCAAATAAAAAATGCAATTCCAATATCGCGAAAATAGACAAACAGATTAGAAGGGTCTCAAATCACCCACAGAGAACCAATTTCTCAGCAGTGCAACACAATTGAATCAACATCAAACGTGTGCAACCTTCCCACCGATCCTCACCACACCATGTCATATAAGGAATACTGCAAATACTTCATCGCTGTTGGATGGGTCGGTATCGGACCTTGTGATTCCTAGCCGACGCTATATATATATAATATATATATAATATATTTCCTTTTACTCTCTCTCTCTCTCTCTCTCTCTCTCTCTCCTCGTCTCTCTCTCTCTCTCTATCTCTCTCTCTGATATGATATGATATGATATGATTCTGCATCTGTTTATACTTATGTCTATAAGTTCATCATCAACATCATTATCGAGGTAATATTCCACAGTTTTTTTTTTTCAGTTTCCCTGGCTAGGTCAGGTATTTGGTTATCTTATCGTTTTTCTTTAATCTTGCGCCCAGTATATAAACCAGAAATTCTGTTCTTGAAGAACGAAACTGCATTAAATACTCTTGGGATTGGAAAGAAAAATGGATCACCTTATCGCCAGCAAGAAGACCAAACTGAAAAAAGCGCAAAGGTATTTTTGGGGATTTGCTATTCGTCAGAATCAGCAGGTAAGCTGAAAGAAAATGAAAAGAATGGATAAAATACCTGGACCTTGCCAGAGAACTGAAAAAGTTATGGAATATGAAAGTGAAAGTGATACCAATTGTAGTTGGTGCACTTGGACAAGTCCCAAGGGATTGGAAAGGGATTGGTTGGACATGGGATTGAGACCATCCAGAATACTGCACTGCTGCAATCTGCCAGTCGAAGAGTCCTGGAGACCTGAGGAGACTTGCTGTCACTTCAGACTCCAGTAAGACCATCAGCTAACGCTAATGTGAAAACTCCTAAAGGAGTGAATAATATAATAATAATAATAATAATAATAATATAATAATAATAATATTTCTGGGAAAATTCTCTTTGGACTTCGAGAATAAAGGCGGATCACCCTATCCCAGCCAGGAGACCAGACCTAATATTGATGAAAAAAAGAGAACGTGTCAACTGGTGGATTTTGGCGGTCCGAGCAGATCACAGGGTGAAGCTGAAGGAAAAATGAAAAGATGGATAATACCTGGACCTTGCCAGAGAAATTGAAAAAGCTGTGGAATATGAGAGTGAAAGTGATACCATTGTAGTTGGTGCACTTGGAGTACCATAACTTTGAAAAAAAAGACTGGGGGGATCTAGAATCAGAGGAAGAATTGAGACCATCCAGACTACTGCACTGCTCAATCGGCTAGATACTCCGAAAGTCCTGGAGACCTGAGGAGACTTGTTGTCACTCAGACCTCCAGTGAATACCATAGCCAACGCTGATGTGAAAAACTCAAAAGGGGTGAAAATAATACCTGGACATTGCCAGAATTTGAAAAGGTTTCTGATGTTTTTGTTATTTGTCTGTGGTCCTTTGGAAGGTCAGATGATGTTCTGTCTCGCTTATACGTATCCTCCACCCCCCCACCCACCCCGTTTCTCTATATCTATCTATCTATCTATCTCTATCTCTGTCCTAATCGATTTATCAGCCATTGTCTTGGTTTAGTTTGGTTTCTTTTGGCTTAATGGCATATAAACCTTCGTGGGTTATCTTATGCCATGAGTGTTACTATTTAGCCATTAGCTGAGGGAATGAGGGCGTTCCATACCTTTCCCAAGGATATTAGTCCGAAAATGAACATAATATGCGCGATTGGTATTCGTTCTCGCCTCACAACACCAGCACGTTTGCTACTACCTCACGAGGACCACCCCACCCACGAAATAGGGTTTGTCTGAGTAAGATGTCGAGATATTTCTAGGGTTTTTTCTTTCAGTAAATTCTGCAAGAGATTGGTTTCGGTTTCTCTGTGTATGGCATATCACCTTCGTGGGTAATCTAATTCTATATCCATCCTTGTAGAAGAACACTAGTGGTACTATTTAACCCATAGCTGGTTATGAGGTTGATTCATACCATTCCAAGGGTATTAGTCCTAAAGTGAACGTAATAGCATTATTACAATTTAGTGGTGTCCTAGATTGTTCATAGTCCCTGTAGCGAGAATAAGGGCCGTTAATTTTGAATTCAAGGGGGCCAGTAAGAAATTTACCCGTGATTATTGCTAACCCTGAAACTAGAGGCACGAATCCTCTCACGCGCCATGAGAACACGTAATTAGTTTAGAGAATTAAATTCAACCTGACATTGGAGCAGAGAGGACGTTCTTCTCTCTGCTGTGGTTGATTTTTTTCGTCCACGCGGAAAACTATGGGCAAGATAAAATAAAAGCTTGATCAAGAAAAATGTCTTGGTCATTCAATTAATTGCAATGATCAAATGAGCCCAGGAAAAAATAGGCCTTAGTTAAAAAGAATAAAGCAGTTAGAAGAACTCGTCTCGAAAAGTGTTGGCCAAGAAGAAGAGGAAGCAGAAATGAAGTAACCAAGTAAGTCTCTCTCATATATCTCTATTGTATACCGGACGATGGGGTATATACGCATGAACTGGAGTTCGAACTCGCTTACTATAGTGTCGCAGTCCAACGCGTGTAGCCACTCGCCACGGAAGACTCTCTCATTTTTTCAGAGAAAAAGTCATTGAACAACATTATAACAACATTAGTCACGTCTCGTCACAAATCACTGGCAATTGATAAAAATACTTTGATTAGTTTTAACCGTCATGTCACACTAAGTGGCTTAAGTCATTCTCTTTGCAAGCATATATGGTTTCGAGTAAAATCTTATTATAATGAGATTGTGTGTTTGTCTGTCTGGTACCGACTAATAACACTACTCAAATCAGTTCCTTAATTATTTACGTCAACATTCTCCTTTTTTTCATTTTTATTAAACTTCGATTATTAATTTAAAATTATTTTACATTATTAATACTGTGGTCATATCTAGATATTTATATTTACCACGTACCCCACGTGTACGGGATAGGCACAAGGCCCTATTAATGTGGGCCACCCACAAGCCGAACTCATGGGTGGTGGGTGCAAAAAATGTGTTGATCCCGTCGCCATTCCCCTCAAGGGGGCGCCTAAGACACTGGGCAATAAACCCAGCCCTGTCCTTTTAAATCAAGGGATAGGTGCTGCATTGGGTGATGGACCATGGGATCAATCATGTTAGCTTGTAAAGTCCACGAGCCAAGCCACTTGACCACGCAGTCGAAACTGGAGTTACATATGTTGGACATATCTAGATTTACTAATAGCATGCAATTTATTTATGTATACAAAAATAGCGGTTTATAGTGTGAACGAAAAAGCTAATTTGCATATTGATATTAAAAACTTAATTTCAATAAATATGTGCCTTAGTATTATTGATTTCTAATGGTTTGATTTTATTTTAACCATATGAGCAAAAGTCTCGGGAAAAATCTTTTAAAGAAACCCATTAACAAGAAGAAATAATTGTCATTTTATTCTTTACTTCCTAATTTAAGTAAATATTAAAATTAGATATTTAGCCATGAAAGGCGGAAGTGATGGAAGAGTAAGTTTCAGTTGTTCTTATTTTTCGATTATACTCCGCCTCTGTTTCAAATCTTTTTATCTGCATTCTTATTTGATTTAATTAGCCTTTCTCAATTCAATATATATTTATACATTAAAACTTAAATATTTACACCCGGAGGAGAACACATATATTTACTAATGATAGTAATGCATTTATACACAATTATAGTTCAGAAACGGTTTAGTTCATGATTACCCTCAGCCACCGCCTTCTAAGCACCATATATGATAAAAGGGAGGGTTACCATAAGAGTAATACCGTTGGGACAATCATATAGGTGCTAGGTCTTGGCATAACCAGCCGTTGATCGGAAGGGGCCTCTCTGACCACCAAAATGGAGAGTTGCTTTTCATGGACTGCTCAGTCATCAGGGTTCCATCCTTAAGCATCACGGGTAGCTACCAACTACCAACAGGTTGTCCCATTGAAGGGTATACTCCTCTGTAGAGAGACAGTCGGTGTATTCTAAAGCCCCACGACGGCTAAATACATGTGATATATATTTATTACATTTCTTTAATACAAAATTAATTTTCTTTAAACCAAAAAGATACCAAGATTTTATAAATTAGTTTTATCACGGGTGATGGCGGAGAATTGACATCTCTATAGAGGTTGCAGTCGCGTAATCTACAGCCCCAGTCGACAGGCTAAATACCTGTGAGTATATCTAATATCGCCTAAAAATCAATTTTTTAAATAAAAAAATTAATTTTCTTTTAAATCAAAATATGCAAATATTATCATGACTATTCTATCACGGGTGATTGGAGAAATTGATCCCACTGCAGAGTGCAGTCGGTATATTCTCAAACCTAGCAAACAGGGCACATATATGATAAAAAAGATTGGATTTGACACTTACCGTCGGGTCAATCATATAATGCTTATCTTGGGCTAGACGGCGGTCGGTGAGGACACCTCCGATAATCGGGCTGTCACGTCAGCCCTAGCAACCTATATGATTTCCCAACCCTATTGCCCTTATGGCAAGCCCCAACCCCTTTTTATCATATGGATGCTAGAAGGGCTGTGGCTGCGGGTCTACATGTCCTGGAATGACGTTAAACTCTATCTGATGTGAGGTTCCAGTTTTGGATGTTTGGGGAATGTGGAGCACCCCTCATCACCATTGCTCCCCGGTCCACTCTGACCCGGAGTGGTAGTACCTGTTAGGGTCCCATCTATGGGTTAAATAGAAAAATGTATTATAAAAAATTGTATTATCCATAAAATTGATTTATTTCAAAACTTTATCGCATTAAATGACCCACTGAGGTTTATATACCGTAAAACAAAACAACCAAACCATATAAGTGCTGGGGATTGATTAATCGGAGATGGGCCTCTCGACCGCCATTTAGCTGAAGTAAAGGCTAAAGTGGAATGCTGAATGTCATGAACTGCTCAGTCATCAGCATTCCGTTTTTAAGCATCACGGGTGATTGGGTTTTACCCTTGTGCAGAGGTGCAGTCGGTGTATTCTACAGGCCCTAGCCGACATGGCGACGGAAAGAATGATTTACGAGAAAAGAAGGAATCATCAGAAACACATTTAAGAAAAGGAAAACTTTCTTTTTTCTTTTTTGTTCTATTTTTGAATTGCATGAAAATACAAATGTTTTGTCCCTCACTTCAATTTTAAGAATATCAGCCAGTAGCAAGAATTGATTTATCTGTCTCGAAGATTATACTTAGATGGGGAAGATGAATGCTGTTAGATTTTGAGCCGTCGATCAAATTATTCAAGATTTCGTCAAAAATCGTGTAGAAAGAAAGGTGCATTCCATTCAATCACTCTCTTCCTTTTTCTGAAAATAACGAATCAATTTCGCGATCTTTGCTATAGAGAGGTTCACAAGAACCCCAAAATAAATATTGCCCTTTTTAGAATAACCTTTACACAAAAATACTAATTCAGATACGAGATCAAGCAGGGGAGTTTAATGCGATGGACAAGTAAAATTCTTTCATTTTTTTCTTTCTTTCTTTTTTTGTAGTCGACAGGAAGAAAAATGGAGACTTAGGAAGTATTGGCATGCATTCAATAAAGGTTTGACAGCGCAACATATAGCCAGCAGGACAATGGATAAATAATACAAAAAAAAAGAAAAAAGAAAGAATAGAACAAACTCATCGAGATGATATTCAGGACGACGACCCAGGAATTAATAGTTGCCTACATTTTTTTAGAGAACCAATTTACAGCAATTGTATAAATGATAAATTCTAAGCTAGTCTGGTACAAGGCCAGCGCATTTTCGATATATATAACTGTGCAGACGAAAATCCCTTAAGAAACAATTGTACTGGATGCCTATAGGACTTGCCAAGAGTGATGACCAATGGAATCTGTGCCTTGATGATGATGATGATGATGATGATGATATTGGTGTCCGACAATTTTCAGTTTCTGCCTAGGCAGTTTACAATACTCTCAGCAGCTGTTAATAATTCCTGAGTTGAGTAGAGAGAGTCTCTCTCTCTCTCTCTCTCTCTCTCTCTCTCTCTCTCTGGAAATTGTATATTATACAGTTCCAATTATTTGTTTATTTGTTTGTTTGATTGTTTAGTTGGCTTTTACGGCACGTCAACCCTCGTTGGATTATTTTATGCCGAAGACGTTTTATTTTAATAATTCTTGTTGGGTATTCATTTTTTTAAACTCAAGTCTAACTCATTTTTATCTATTTAAAACTATAGATGGGACCCTAACAGGTACTACCACTCCGGATTAAAGTGGACCTTGGAGTAATGGCAATGAAGGGGCACCCCAAACTCCCCAGAACTCCAGAATTTGAACCTTGCCAGTAGATGGAGTTTAGCGTCATACACAGGACGCTTATAATAATTTAGAAAAGATATGTTTTTTTTAACTCATTTTGAAACATATTTTTAAAACTCATTTTTTTATCTATTTAACCCATGTATAGGATTCTAGAAGGACCGGAATAATGCCAATGATAGGTGCTGAACATTCTAAAATTGAAACCTCACCTCTAGATAGAGTTAACGTCAGAACACATTTCGGCATATTAGAAGACTTTTAGAAAACATGAAAATATTTACATTATTTTTAAATCTATATTTATATAAAGGGCAGTTTGTGTGTATGTATGTCCGGAGGAAACTATGAAAATGAAACAATTAATGACAAAGTAAATGTATATACACATTTACTATCACCAGATCTTGCTTTTTGAACAGAAATAATGAATATTTGATTTATATTCGTGAAGATGATTAAAAATAAAAATTCAAATGATAACAGCATGGATTTTTTCATTTGATACTTTAGATAGTAGACATTAACATTTCTGTTCAGAGTAACTGGATCCATGCAAGGTCTATTTTTTTACATAGGGATTTAAACGGGGCATCCCATGAGGATTCAACTCACGATTCAGTAATAATGGATCTGCGGGACTAACTTTAAAAAATCCCCTCTACCCAGGCGACGCCGGGTAGCCGCGGCTAGTACATATATAAAGGGTAGTTTGTGTGTATGTATGTCCGGAGGAAACTATGACAATAAAACAATTAATGACAAAGTAAATATATATACACCTTTACTATTACCAGATTTTGCTTTTTGAACAAAAATAATTTGGTTTATATTCGTGAAGATAATTAAAAAAAATAAAATTTAACTGATAACAGCATGGATTTTTTGTTTGTTGATTTTTTTTTGTTTTGATTTGTTTTTTGGGTTTTTTTTTGGGGGGGTTGTTTTTGGGGTTTTTTGGTTTTTGTTCTTTTTTGTCATTTAGTATTTTAAATTGGAGACATTGATTTTTCTTTTCACAGTGTCTGGGTCAATTCAAGGTCTTTTTTTTACATAGGGATTTTAATGGGACATCCTGCGAGCATCCAATTCGCGATTCAACAATAATGAATCTACGAGACCGCCTTTTTTTACCTCCCTCTACCCAGGTGATGCTAGGTAGCCAATTCTAGTCTACAATAAACTGTAATTATTGATTTGTCCTAAATGCAAGAATAGCTTTACTAACAGGACGCGTGGATATACCACGGTGTGATAATTCAACTACTACAACGTTTGCTATTTATACTAATGAGCTATTGCAAAATAGTTCAATATGTCGCAAGTAAAGTCTACGGAGTGTACTATTGTCGGTATCAGCCGAACAGCGAGGGAATCCATCCTTTTTTCCCTAGCGCCTGACCAGGGAAATTGTTTTGCTGCGGTGGAGCGCCGCACCTACCATCACCTTCCAGATTATTTACCGCACTGATCAGATTACTGAAGCTGTGCTACTCATGTGCTGAGCTGTCGAAGGGCCATATCGAACTCGGAAACTTGCGATTCCTGGGCGACTGACCTAAACCGGTCCCTTAAATTTGTAAAAAGTATAATGATCTTAATTTAATTGGGTTGGTACACTTGATACCACTGAGAAAGTGTTATATGAATATTTATGAGAAAAGTATGAAGATTTCTATTGGATATGGAGTCGACGATATGAAGCACTAATCAGTGGAAAGCCATATTGCTGCAAGGTGTGACTAACCTATACAATTTAACATTCTTTTTTCTGTTTTTCTTTTTTTTTAATCACTGTCTGTCTGTCTGTCTGTCTGTCTCTGTCTCTCTCTGTCTGTCTGTCTGTATGTATGTATGTGTGTGTATCTGTATCTGTATATCAGTTTCCCTCCATCTCTCTCTTTTTCTATCCTTCCTCCCTTCTCTCTCTCTCTCTCTCTCTCTCTTATATATATATATATATATAATATATATATATATATTTCTCCATTCCTACTTTTTCCTTCCTTCCATCTTTACATCGAAAACAGACAATACACGACTGATTTCGCTCTCTCTCCCCCTCCCTGTCTCTCTCTCTCTATATATATTTATATTTTTATATTTCATCTATCTTTTTTCTTTCTTTCTTATTATATTTTCTCTTTTTTCTTTCTAATGTGTAGCTGTCTTTTTCTTCCCGTTTTTCCTCAAAATCAAAACGGAATTGTCGTAGTGACATCGTAGTAAGCGAGTTCGAAACACCGTTCGTTTTCGTACTAATACCCTTGGGAAAGGTATGAATCCCTTAACCCCTACCTATGGTTTAAATAGTACCACTATTATTCTTCAATGATGGTTTGAAATTAATAACCCACGAAGGTTGATATGACATTAAACAGCTGAGTGACAGCAAGTCTCTCAGGTCTACTGGACTTATCAAAATATTCTAGATGATCTTAACAATGCTGGTGTCTGAATGTCTCGTTTTTTCTCTGACCTTCAATTGTTCCAGTCTCCTTTCCAATTCTCAAGATCGCTGATTATAATTTGTACCATGTCACCTTCATGTTTCACAGTTTCTTCAGCTCTCTAGCAAGATCTAAGTATTTGTCTACATTTTCGTTTTCATTTATTTTCAATCTGTGATCCGTTGGAACAGCAAAAATCCACCACATTTTTTCTTCTTGATAATTAACAAGAAAAAATTCGGATTATTCGGACTATTATCCTCATGTTTATTGTTATCTATACAACGTTTGACGATAACAATAAAGATGGGGAACAAAGTCCGAATAATCCAAATATACTAATATCAAGCCTTATCTCAAAAATTCAGAGAAAAAAAGAAAAAAAAACAAATGTACGACAAATACTTAGATCTTGCTAGAGAGCTGAAGAAACTGTGAACATGAAAGTGCATGTATTCAATTATAATCAGCGATCTGGAGAATTGAAAGGAGACTGGAACAATTGAGGTCAGAGAAAAAATCGAGACCATTACGACACCAGCATTTTAGATCATCTAGAATATTTTGATAAGTCAGTAGACCTGAAGACTTGCCTGTCACTCAGCTGTTTAACTGTCATATCAACCTTCGTGGGTTATTTAATTTCAAACCATCATTGAAGAATAATAGTGTACTATTTAAACCATAGGTGGGGTTAAGGGTATTCATACCTTCCCAAGGGTATTAGTACGAAAGCGAACGGAAATAGCACGACTGGAGTTCGAACTCGCTTACTACGATGTCACTCGACAATTCCGTTTTGATTTTGAGGAAAAACGGGAAGAAAAAGAACATGCCACACATTAGAAAGAAAAAGAGAAAATATAATAAGAAAGAAGAAAAAGATAGATGAAAAAAAAAAAATATATAGAAGAGAAGAGAGACAGAGGGAGAGGGAGAAGAGTGCGATCAAGTCGTGTATTTGTCTGTTTCAATGTAAAGATGAAGAAGGAAAAGTAGGAATGGAGAAATTATCATATATATAATATATATATTATATAATATATAGATTAGAGAGGAGAGAGAGAGAGAAGAAGGGGAAGGGATAGAAAGAGAGAGATGAGGGAAACTGATATACAGATACACGATACACGCACATACAACATACGACGACAGACAGAGAGAGACAGAGACAGACAGACAGACAGACAGACAGTGATTAAAAAAAGAAAAACAAAAGAAAAAAGAATGAAATTGTATATGGTTAGTCACATCTTGCAGCAATATGGCTTTCCACTGATTAGTGCTTCATATCGTCGACTCCATATCCAATAGAATCTTCATATTTTCTCATAAATAATTCATATAACACTTTCTCAGTGTATCAAGAGTACCAACCCATTTAAATTAAGATCATTTACTTTTTACAAATTTAAGGACCGGTTTAGTCAGTCGCCTAGGAATCGCAAGTTTCCGAGTTCGATATCGGTCCTCGACAGCTCAGCACAGCTTGAGGTATCTGATCGGTGCGGTAAATAATCTGGGAGGTGATGGTAGGAGCGGCACTCCACCGCAGCAAAACCATTTCCCTGGTCAAGCGCCTAGGGAAAAAAGGGATGGATTCCGTCACTTTCGGCGGATACCGACAATAGTACACTCCGTAGACTTTACTTGCGACATATTGAACTATTTTGCAATAGCTCATTAGTATAAATAGCAACGTTGTAGTAGTTTAATTATACACCGTGGTAATATCCACGCGTCCTGTTAGTAAAGTTATTGCATTTAGACAAACGATAATTACAATTATTGTAGACTAGAATTGGCTACCTAGCCATCATCTGGGTAGAGGGAGGTAAAAAAGGCGGTCTTGTAGATTCATTATTGTTGAATACGAATTGGATGCTCGCAGGATGTCCCATTAAAATCCCTATGTAAAAAAAAGACCTTCAATTGATCCAGATACTGTTAAAAGAAAATCAATGTCTCCAATTTAAAAATACAATGACAAAAAAGACAAAAACCCAAAAACCCCAAAAAACAACCCCCCAAAAAAACCCCAAAAACAAATCAAAACAAAAAAAAAAATCTAAAACAAACAAAAATCCATGCTGTTATCAGTTAAATTTTATTTTTTAATTATCTTCACGAATATAACCAAATTATTTTTGTTCAAAAAGCAAAAATCTGGGTAATAGTAAAGGTGTATATACATTTACTTTTCATTATTATTTTATTGTCATAATTCCTCCGGACATACATACACACAAACTACCCTTTATTATATGTACTAGCCAGCGGCTAACCGCGTCGCCTGGGTAGAGGGGATTTTTTAAAGTTAGTCCCGCAGATCCATTATTACTGAATCGTGAGTTTGAATCCTCATGGATGCCCATTTAAATCCCTATGTAAAAAAATAGACCTTGCATGGATCCAGTACTCTGAAACAGAATTTATAATCTTACTATCTAAAGTATCAAATGAAAAAATTTATGGTTATCATTTAAATTTTATTTTTTAATCATCTTCACGAATATAAATCAATATTCATTATTTCTGTTCAAAGCAAAGATCTGGTGATAGTAAATGTGTATATACATTTACTTTGTCATTAATTGTTTATTTCATCATAGTTTCCTCCGAACATACATACCCTTTTATATAAGTATGATTTAAAAATAATTAAATATTTTTATGTTTTCTAAAAGTCTTCTAATATGCCGAAAATGTTCTGACGTTAAATCTATCTAGAGGTGAGGTTTCAATTTAGAATGTTCGACCCTATCATTGGCATTATTCCCAGGTCCTTCTAGAATCCTATACATGGGTTAAATAGATTAAAAAATGAGTTTTAAATATGTTTCAAATGAGTTAAAAAAACATATCTTTTCTAATTATTATAAGCGTCCTGAGTATGACGCTAAACTCCATCTACTGCAGGTTCACATTCTGGAGTTCTAGGGAGTTTGAGTGCCCTTCATTGCCATTACTCCAAGGTCCACTTTAATCCGGAGTGGTAGTACCTGTTAGGGTTCCATCTATGTTTTTAAATAGATAAAAATGAGTTAGACTTGAGTTTAAAAATTGAATACCCAACAAGAATTATTAAAATAAAACGTCTTCGGCATATAAAATAACCTCAACAAGGGTTGACGTCGTGCCGTAAAGCCAACTAAACAATCAAACAAACAAATAAAACAAATAATTGGAACTGTAATAATACAATTTTCAGAGAGAGAGAGAGAGAGAGAGAGAAGAGAGAGAGAGAGAGAAAGAGAGAGAGAGAGAGACTCTCTCTACTCAACTCAGGAATTATTAACAGCTGCAGAGGTATTGTAAACTGCCTAGGCAGAAACTGAAAATTTTGGACACCAATTATCATCATCATCCATCATTCATTCATCAAGGCACAGATTCCATTGGTCATCCACTCTTGGTAAGTCCTCTAGGCGGCATCCTGTACAATTGTTCTTTAAGGGATTTTCGTCTGCACAGTTATATTATCGAAAATGCGCTTGGCCTTGTACCAGACTAGCTTAGAATTTATCGATTTATCAATTGCTGTAAATTCGTCTCTTAAAAAATGTAGGCAACTATTAATTCCTGGGTCGTCGTCCTGAATATCATCTCGTGAGTTTGGTTCTATTCTTTCTTTCTTTCTTTTTTTGTATTATTATCCATTGTCCTGCTGCTATATGTTGCGCTGTCAAACCTTTATTGAATGCATGCCAATACTTCTAAGTCTCCAATTTTTCTTTCCTGTCGACTAACAAAAAAAGAAAGAAAGAAAATGAAAGAATTTTACTTGTCCATCGCATTAAAACTCCCTCTTGATCTCGTATCGAATTAGTTATTTTTGTGTAAAGGTTATTCTAAAAAGGCATAATTTATTTTGGGTCTTTGTGAACCTCTCTATAGCAAAGATCGCGAAATTGATTCGTTATTTTCAGAAAAGAGAGAGTGATTGAATGGAATGCACCTTTCTTTTCTACACGATTTTTGACGAAATCTTGAATAATTTGATCGACGGCTCAAAATCTAACAGCATTCATCTTCCCCCATCTAAGTATAATCTTCGAGACAGATAAATCAATTCTTGCTACTGGCTGATATTCTTAAAATTGAACGTGAGGACAAAACATTTTGGTATTTTCATGCAATTTAAAATAGACAAAAAAGAAAAAGAAAGTTTTCCTTTTCTTAAATGTGTTTCTGATGATTCCTTCTTTTCTCGTAAAATCATTCTTTCCGTCGCCCATGCCGGCTAGGGCCTGTAGAATACACCGACTGCACCTCTGCACAAGGTAAAAGACCCAATCACCCTGATGCTTAAAAACGGAATGCTGATGACTGAGCAGTTTCATGACATTCAGCAATTCCACTTTAGCCTTTACTTCAGCTAAATGGGCGGCTCGGAGAGGCCCATCTCGAGATTAATCAATACCGCACTTATATGGTTTGGTTTGTTTTGTTTTACGGTATATAAAACTCAGTGAGGTCATTTAATGCGATAAAAGTTTTGAAATAAATCAATTCTTAATGGATAATACAATTTTTTTATAAATACATTTTTTATTTAACCCATAGATGGGACCCTAACAGGTATACCACTCCCGGGTCAGAGGCAGACCGGGGAGCAATGGTGATGAAGGGTGCTCCACATTCCCCAACACAACCAAACTGAACACTCACCATCAGATAGAGTTTAACGTCATTCCCAGGACATGTAGACCGCAGCCACAGCCTTCTAGGCATCCATATGATAAAAAGGGTTTGGGGGCTTCATAAGGGCAATAGGGTTGGGAAAATCATAAGTGCTAGGGCTTGACAACGTGACCAGCCGATTGATCGGAGGGTATTCCTCTCCGACCGCCCGTCATAGCCAGATAAACTTATATGATTGACCCGACGGTAATGTCCCAATCTTTTTTTTATATATGTGCCCTGTTGCTAGGGTTTTAGAATATAACCGACTGCACTCTGCCCAGTGGATCAATTTCTCCCAATCACCACGTATAGAACTAGTCATATAATATTTGATATTTGATTTAAAGAAAATCATTTTTATTTAAAAAAATTGATTTTTTAGGCGATATTAGATTATACTCACAGTATTTAGCCCCTGTCGCAGGGCATGTAGATTACGCGACTGCACCTCTATAGAGATGTCAATTCTCCCACATCCACCCGTGATAAAACTAATTATAAAATCTTGGTATCTTTTAGTTTAAAAGAAAATTAATTTTGTAAATTAAAAATGTACCATAATATTATACTCACATGTATTTAGCCCTTGTCGGTGGGCTTTAGAATACACCGACTGGTCTCCCTCTACAGAGGAGTAAGACCCATTCCCAATGGACAACTGTTAGGTAGTTGCGTAGCGACCCGTGCATGCTTAAGGGATGAACCCTAGATTGACTGAGCAGTCCACATGAAAAGCAACTCTCCATTTTTGCTGTGGTAGAGAGGCCTCTCCGATCAATCGGTGCGGTTATGCAAGACCCTAGCACCTATAATGATTGTCCAACGGTATTACTCTTATGGAACCCCTCCCTTTTTATCATATATGTGCTAGAAGCAGTGGCTGAGGGATATCATGAACTAAACCGTTTCTGAAAGCTATTCTAATTGTGTATAAATGATTAACTATCATTAGTAATATTGTGTTCTCCTCCGAGGTGTAAATTATTTAGTTTTAATGTAATTAACAATTAAATTGAATTAGAAGCTAATTAAATCAAATAAAATGTCAGATAAAAGATTTGACAGAAGGCGAGATAATCGAAAGTTGGAACACTGAACTTACTCTTCATCCACTTCCCCTTTCATTTGCTAAATATCCTTAATATATTTACTTAAATTAGGAAAGTAAAGAATCAAAATAGACCAATATTTCTTACTTGTTAAATGGGTTTTCTTTAAAGATTTATTCCCCGAAGACTTTTGCTCATATTGGTTAAAATAAAATCAACCTTAAGAAAATCAATCAAATTAAGCACATTATTTATTGAAATTAAATTTTTAATATCAATAGCAAATTACTTTTCGTTCACACTATAACCGCTATTTTGTATACATAAATACAATTGCATGCTATTAGTATCTAGATATGTCCAACATATGTACTCCACGTTTGCGACTGCGTTGTCGAAGTGGCTTTGGACTCTGACCTTACAAGCTACACATGATTGATCCCATGCGGTCCACTCACCCAATGCAGCCAAACCTATCCCCTTGATTTAAAGGACAGGGCTGTTATTGCCCAGTGTCTTAGGCGCCCCTTGCAGGGAGCAATTGGCGACGGGATCAACCACATTTTTATGCACCCACCACCCATGAGCTCGGCTTGTGGTGGCCCACATTATAGCGGCCTTGTGCTATCACGTACACGTGGGGCTACGTGGTAAAATATAAATATCCGTAGATTGACCAACAGTAATTAATATGTAAAACTAATTTTTTTAATTATCGATTTAAATAAAAATGAAAAAAAAGGAGAATGTGACTAAATAATTAAGGGAACGTGTGATTTTGAGTAGTGGTATAGTTTCGGTTTACAGACAGAACAAACACACCAATCTCCATATCTATAAGATTTACTCGAACAGGCTATAATTCTTGCAAGTTAAGAATGACTTAAGCACCTTAGTGTTACATGACGTAAAACCTATTCAAAGTCATTTCTACTCATTGCCATGAAATTGTAGCGAGTACTGACTAATCTTGTTAGAAGTTGTTCAAATGACTTTTTCTCTGAAAAATGAGAGAGTCCGTGCGTAGTGGCTTAACGCGTTGACTGCGACACTATAGTAAGCGGTATCAGAACTCAGTCATGCTGTTATATACCCCATCGTCGTTATACAATAGCAGCATATATGAGAGAACTTATGGTTACTTTCATTTCTGCTTCCTCTCCTCTTCTTTGCAACATCTATTTTCGAGCGAGTTCTTTTTAATGCTTATTCTCTTTAACTAGGCCTATTTTATCTGGCTCATTGATCATTGCCAATTATTTAATGACCAGAACAATATTTTTTCTTGATCAAGCTTTTATTTTTCATCTTTGGCCCATAGTTTTCCGCGTGGACGACAATCAACCACCAGCGAGAGAAGAACGTACCCTCTCTGCTCCATGTCAGGTTGAATTTTAATTCTCTAAACAATTAACGTGTTTCTCATGGCTTGCGTGAGGATTCGTGCCTCTAGATTCAGGTGTTAGCAATATCACGGGAGTAAATTTCTACTGGCCCCTTGAATTCAAAATTCAACCGGCCCTCTATTCTCGCATAACGGACTATGAACATCTAGACACCACTAAATTGTAATATTGCCTATTACCGTTCACTTGGACTAATACCTTGCGGAATGGTTGATCACCCTCATAACCCAGCTATGGGTTAAAATAGTACCACCTATTGTTCTTCTACAAGGATGGAATAGAATTAGATTACCACGAAGGTTGATATGCCATTCACAAGAGAAACGAAAACCAATCTCTTGCAAAGAATTTACTGAAGAAAAAACCCTATAGAATATCTCGACATCTTATCGACAAAACCATTTCCGGGTGGCGTGAGTCCTCGTGAGTAGTAGGCAACGTGCTGAGTTGTGTAGGCGAGAACTGAATACCAATCGACGTATTATGTCATTATTCGGTACTTAATACTTGAGAAGTATGAACGCCCTCATCCCTCAGCTATGGCTAAATGTAACACTCATGCATAAGATTAACCCACGAAGGTTTATATGCCATAGCAAAGAAACCAAAACTAAACAAGAAGCAATGTGAACTAACTCGAAGACAGAGATAGAGATAGATCAGATCAGATAATATAGATAACGACTGGGTGGGGGAATGGGATTAAGTATAAGCGAGACAGAACATCATCTGAACCCAAAAACAGCACCGAAAATAACCAAATAACAGTCAGAAACCCTTTCAAATTCTGCAACTTCCAAGAGTATTATTTTCACCCCTTTTGAGTTTCACATCACGTTGTGATGTATTTCACTGGAGTCTGATGACAAACAGTCTCGCAGGTCTCCAGACTCTTCGAGTATTCTAAGCCGATTGCAGCAGTGCATAGTCTGGATGCGTCTCAATTCTTCCTCCTGATTTCTAATCCCCATCTTTTTTTTCAACGTTATTGGTACCGTTCCAAGTGCACCAACTACATTTGGACCACTTTCATTCTCAATTCCACAGCTTTTTCACTTTCTCTGCAACAGTCCCAGCACTATACTTATCCTTCTTTTTCATTTTTCCTCAGCTTCACCTGTGATCTCGCTCGGACGCAAAATCACACCAGTTGACACGTTCTCTTTTCTTACATAATATTAGTCTGGCTCTCCTGTGGATAGGGTAGATCCGCTTTAATCTCGAGTCCAACGAGATATTTCCCAGAGAATAATTATTATTATATATTATTTATATTATTATTATTATTTTAATTATTCACCCTTAAGAGTTTTACACATTAGCGTTAGCTGATGCTCTTTCAACTGGAGTCTGAGTGCAGGCAGTATCCTCAGTTCTCCAGACTTTCTGACTATTCCTGCAGATGCCAGCGTGCCAGTATTCTGCATGTCTCAATCATTTCCTCTGATGTCCAGATATCTTCCCAATCCCTTTTCAGCCCCTTTGGACTGTTCAAGTGCAACCAAATACAATGGTATCATTTCACTTTCATATTCCATAAATTTTTCAGTTCTCTGGCAAGGTCAGTATTCATCCATCTTTCATTTTCTTTACAGCTTTACCCGTGATCTGTGGAACTGCAAATCCCCAATTGACAATTTTCTTTTTTGTTTATCACATTAAGTTATCTCG
>CM042149.1:115575854-115630854 GCA_023376005.1 Doryteuthis pealeii
TAAAGGAGGCATTTAATATATAAACTGTCAGTAGTCGGCTTCTGGTTTAGTTAATAATAGGGTGTCCCATCGTAGGGCAATGTTTAGCAAGTGTCTCGAGACATTATGCGACTAAATAGTGAATAGTTTCCGCGCTTGAATTCCTCATAATTTGACCTTTGTGTCACATCCTATACGTGACGAACGGGTTCGGTAAATAGAGGCGAGCCATCGTGGTGCTATTGATAGCAAGTTAGTCTCGCAGATCCATCACGACTAAATAACGAATGGATTCCGCGCCGGATGTCCCCATACTTAACGACCATTGTCATCTCCTACCGTTGGAGGAACGAGTGTAATAAGTAATGAGTATATACCTTCTCTAGTTTATGATTACCCTCCCTTTGGAGAACTCTCAAGGGAATACTAGACTATATAAACTAATAAGTGTACCAATCATTCTGAGTTGAATAAAGCTTTCCAAAGTATATCGGTGTTATCGTTTGTCATTAGGTAAATACTAGATTGAATAAAATTGTCTTTTAAGAAGAAACTGCTTCAGAAAGTACCCAATTGTCAAGGGTCACTAAATTCGTTTCGTTATTAGACGAAGTGTATTTTTCTAAAAGCAAATAATATTGATATTATTGTTTGCGTGTATTTTTCGCGCTATTTTCATAGCACATCTCAACTTTATGTAATTATTATCATCTAGTTCATCTTTCCCAAATGTAAACCTATACCTTCAAGCCAAAGCGAGTTGTAAAGCGCCCATTTCAATATTCGAAAAGTGGGAAAGAGGCAATAAAACTGATGGCAATCATTATACTTCCATTTAGAATAAGCGATCTTTTTTTTACACCTGATCAAAATATCGTTATAATACGCTTTCTTATTTAACATTAAATCATTGAATACACACATATTCATGTTTCTGTGTGTGTGTGTGTGTGTTGTGTGTGTGTGTGGTGTTTGTTGTGTGTGTGTGTGTGTGCGCGCAGTATGTGTGTATGTGTGTGTGGTGTGTGCAGTGTGTGTGTGTGTGTGTGTGTGTGTTGTTCCTACTTCTGTGTGTGTGTGTGCGTGTGTGTTTGTTCATGTTTCTGTGTGTGTATGTGTCTGTATTCCTGTTTTTCTGTATGTGTGGTGTGTGTGGTGTTCAAGTGTCTCTATGTGTGATTGTGTGTGTGGTAATGTGTATTCATGTTTCTCTCTGTATGTGTGTGTTGTGTGTGCGTGTGTGTGTTTTGTGTGTGTGTGTGTGCCGCGCATGTGTGGTGTGTGGTGTGTGTATGTAGTGGTGTGCGTTGTGGTTGCTACTTCTGTGTGTATGTGTGCGTGTGTTTGTTCATGTTTTTCTGTGTGTATATGTGTCTGTATTCCTGTTTCTTTGTAGTGTTGTGTGGTGTGTTCAAGTGTCTCTATGTCTGTTTGCGTGTGTGTATGTGTATTCAGTTTCTCTCTGTATGTGTGTGTGTTTGTGTGTGTGGTGATGTCGCGGTGCGCGTGTTGTGTGTGTGTTGTGTGTGTGTGTGTGTGTGTGTGTGTGTGTTTCCTACTTCTGTGTGTGTGTGTCGTGTGTGTTTGTTCATGTTTCCTGTGTGTGGTATGTGTCTGTATTCCGTTCTCTGTATGTGTGTGTGGTGTGTGTTCAAGTGTGGTCTCTCTGCGTGTGTGTATGTGTGTGTGTGCGTGTGTGTTGTGTGTCGTGTGTTGTGTGGAGGCGCGTGGTGTAATGTTTTAGAGTCAAATGAAGATGAGTTCAAATTCTGAACGAGGCTGTTTGCATTTTATGTGCTAATACCCTTGGGAAAGGTATGAATCCAACTACTCTATTCCAGTTATGGGTAAACCGTAGGGTAGAATTAGGCTTTTAACCATAACTAGGTAGCTAGCTAGGAAAAGGAAAACTCGGAATCAAACCTGTTAAACTTCGCTTAAGAAATTGGACCTCTGTCACATTCTGGCTCGTTCGGAGGGTTGGTATATTAATTATATATATATATATATATATATATATATCAAAATCTAAATGACGTGTAAATTTTCATAATGAAATCAAATGTAAGTTAGTGAAAGTACTTTTTTATATCAAATGTTGATTTATTATATTTTTTGTATAATAACTTTTTATTTTGATTTGTTTAAGCAGTCATGCCTTTCCTATGCGTAAATTGACATCCTTTCTGTAGATGAGATATTACTACGCAAGACACTGAACTCGTCAACTAATTTGAGAGGCTTACTATCCTTTTGTACCATAATTTTCTCATTGCTGACAATTGGAATGAAAAATACAAAATGATTTTTATACATTTTTTTGTTTGTTTTGTATTGTCGCATTGTCACATAAAAAAAACAAGAAATCAGCACGTTAAAAAATCCCAATGTGGTGTAATGGTTAGCGAAGCAAATCTCGCAGGATCCAGTGCTATGTACTATAGAATAGCGAGTTCGACCCTCGCAGGATGCCGCATAAAACAAAAAATCCCACACGTTAAAAAAACTTTGTGTTAATCCGGGTTGGTGGAATGTCAGGAATATTATTTAGGGCCAGGTTAGCTCAGTCGGTAGAGCGTTCGGCTAGAAACCACGGGATCCTAGTTGATACGGCGCTACGCCAACTCATGCCTATGAGTAACACGGGATCTGTGCGGTAAAGTAAGGAGCTGACGGAAGGTATGGCGCTCCATTTTAGACGCTAAAATAATTTCCTTGGTCTAGCGCTAAGTGAAAAGAGGTTAGACCCCTCGCTGATTGGCTGATACGACTTTAGGCCGTCCGTCGACTTTAACTTTTTTTTACATAATATACGACGTATTGTAAACTATTTTCATAACGTTTAACGTTTATTAAAACTATCTAACGCTAAACATAGCCTCGTTCGACTACTGTTTGAAAATCGATAATACGAAGAATACATCTTTTGAAAATTGGTGAACTAATATTGACGTCAATCAATAATACCTTTTTTCTAAACCCCCCCCCCTCCAACCCGCATTTCAATCGCAATCCTTAAAATCCAAATCTCAAATATGAGATTCTACTTTTAAAAAAGGTTTTTCGGAAAAATCTCAATATGAGATTTTAATTTGTTACAAAAAAATTAGAATAAAAGTAAATTTCGAAAAAAAATGAATATGAGATTTAATGAAAAGGTTTTGGAAAAAAAAAAAGATTAAATGTGAAATTTATTAAATTTTATTAAATTTTGTACAATTAACTTTCTTTAATTGAAATGTTGAGATTTATTCCTCATCCGTCTAATGTTGATGTAATATTATATCCTCTTATATCAGCACTACTCAAAAGTAGTGGAACGCAAGTCATACGTACTCGGCGTGTTTCCAGTTTACATCTTATTATGATGGAGACTCGGTGTTTATCTGTAACCGAAACTACTTCACTACTTACGTCCCAATACCCTCCGTAATTGGATAAGGGTGCCGTTAGTTGTGGCCTACTTTTTTTATACTGTTATAGTATGTGGCTTACCCGGTTTGGAATGTGTCCTACCTCAGTAAGAATATACTTATAGATATAGTAGTAGGCAAAATATATGTATATTGGTATATATATGTATATAAATACATATATATATGGTATGAAATGAGCAGGCGATTCCACAATATTTACCCTCACAGCTCAACACATTTGGTACATCGATCATTTCTTAAGTTATAAAAAAATTTAGAAGACTCCTCTCCCAAAAAGTTTTTTCTTTTTAATGTAATTTCTTTTTGGATAAACTAGCACTGCCTCGTATAAACAACTACTTAACTAGAAAGCTGATTATTGAATTTTATAGAGAAATATTAGCAACTTCAGAGTTTGCTCATTTGTATTTTTCTTTTTTTTAAAATAAATAATGACTTTAAAGCAACACATCAACTTTATATATATATATATATATATATATATATATATATAGTGTGTGTGTGTGTGTGTGTGTGTGTGTGGGCTCTTACCAATTATCAAAACAACAGACATGCGGATACGCATGAGAGATTAAAACAGGTATTAGTAATACATTGATCCGAACGGAACGGGTAAGTCAGCCACATTTCTTGAAATATAACCCATTTGAATCATTAGTTTCACTATTCTTTCATACTTAAGAAGACAAAAAACAAAAAAAAACAAACAAAACAACAAAAAAAAAAACAAAAAAACACAAAAAAAAAAACAAAAAAAAAAACAAACAAAAAACAAAAACCCAAAAAACAAAACAAAACAAAAAAAACAACCACACCCCCAAAAAAAAACAAAAAAAAAACAAACAAAAAACGGTACCATTATAGTATGTGACCTACCTTTTGAATATGGCCTACGAAATCATGGCTCTCTTATAGTATGTGGCCTACCATAAAAATCATATTATAAGGTTAGTATAATAACTGCTAACACTAACCCTAACTCTAACCAACATTCTATAACTGCTAACCCTAACCCTAACCCTATTTCAGAATTTTAGAATATTTTAGAATTAAGCAGATCTCTGATTCATGTAAATAATGGATAAATTATTTTTTAATTATTCTTAATTACTATATACAGCTTAAGACTGAATTGCATTTCTTGAAATTGAATATATGTGGAAAAATAATTAGTTTCAATAAATTGCCTACTACTTTTATCTATAAATATACTCTTACTGGGGTTGGACACATTCAAACCGGGTAGGCAACATACTATAACAGAATCAAAAAGGTAGGCCACATACTATAACAGAATCAAAAAGGTAGGCCTACTACTTTTATCTATAAATATACTCTTACTGAGGTAGGACACATTCAAACCGGGTAGGCAACATACTATACAGAATCGAAAAGGTAGGCAACATACTATAACAGAATCGAAAAGGTAGGCAACAAACTATAACAGAATCAAAAAGGTAGGCCACATACTATAACGGCACCCAAATCCCCCCCAAAACAGTTAATTTATTATTACAATTTAAAAAAGATCTTTACATTAAAAACCGTAAACTGGAGTTTTTTTTCAATACTTATTGGATGTCCTTTCAATCCAGTCTATTTTTGTAGGAAAATGTATATTTCACCACGAGTCTAGTTTGTATGAAAATGAACTACATTTCTTTGGACTTAAAAAAAAAAACTTAAAGCAAATCCACTTTGACCCAGAGTGGTAGCACCCGTTAGGGTCCCATACATGGGTTAAATAGATAAAAAAATGAGTTTGAAAAAATTGTTTAAAAAAAAATTGAATGCCCAACAAGAATGAATAAAACAGAATCATCTTCGGCATAAAATAACCCAGTAACGATGAACCTGTTCAGTACTTTAAGTGGGTGATCACTTAATCAACAGTAGATATTGTAAGCAGCCCGAGTTTATCAAAATAACTTGATTCAGCATTAAATGACTCGAAAAGCGTTGATATACCGTGTATAGGTCGACTATTTAGTTTGGGTCAAGAAATCATTGTCAAGTGACGCTTTAAGCATCGGTTCCCGCTAGATCACAAAGTTAAGCAACGATAAGTCTGTACAGTACTTAAGTGGGTGATCATTTAAGCAACAGTAGATACTGTAAGCAGCCCGAGTTTATCAAACTAACTCGATTCAGCATTAAATGACTCAAAAAACGTTGATATACCGTAAAACAAAACTACCAACCATAATTACTGTCATATAGTACCTAAATAATGAGAATGGAATCGTTTGTTTTTTACTACAAAAACAAGGTTTCAATTCTGGAACTCTGAAGGAACGTGGAGTATCCCTTTATCACCATTACTCCCAGTGTTGTATACCCTTTCTTTCCTTACTTCTATTCTTCTGCTCATCTTTGTTATCTTACGTTCTTCTTCCAGCATCTGGACCTGGTCTTGGTGGTTGGTCGTCCTTGATTCATTTCTTATTCTAGATCAGTCTTGTTGCCAAGACATTCATCAACCACAAAACCATATTATTTATGTAAGCTTTTATTCACTTAACTAAACATTTCATGTAACTAACATAACGCGCGTGTGCAGTGAGCTTCAGCTAAGGCAGAAAGACCCTATCTGCCTGACGTCCAAGCTGAAACTGAAGACCCAACCATGTCCCACGTGACTTCACGTATTTTGCGGGCTTTCTGTAATATTCCATGGAAAGTCCCGCCCGTGATATGAAAAGGGGCCATCCCTTCAGAATTACAGGGGACTGACAATAATCTTATGCAACCGCATAGATTATGTAACACCAGCTCCACTTTGACTTGCGATAAAAAATGAGTATTAAAAATATGTTTAAAAAATTGAGTTTGAAAAAAGAAAATGAATGCCCAACAAGAATGAATAAAATAAAACATCTTCGGCATAAAATAACCCAGCAAGGGTTGACATGCCATAAAATCCAACCAACCAATCAATCTGGTGATTTTGAGGATTTAAAGGGTCAGGGCTGTGTTTATTGCCCAGTGCCCGAGGCGCCCCCTTAAGGGTGAATGCCGACGGGATCAACGTATTTTTTGCACCCGCCACCCATGAGCTTCGGTTCGTGGGTGGTCCCACATTTATAGGACCTTGTGCCTGACCCGTATACGTGGGATACATGGTAAATACCCCCCTCTCTCTCTCACACTCCTCTGTTATTTCTCTTTACTTTCTTCCTCTCCTTTTGTATATTCTCTTCTTTCTCACTCTCCAATCCCCCCTCTCTCTCTCTAATATGTCTTCCCTTCTCTCTCTCTCTCTGTCTCTCTTCTATTCTCTACCTCTGTCTTTATCTCTTGCTCTCACACACAAACTCTCTCTCTCTCTCTCTTTTCTATTCTCTAACTCTGTCTTTCTCTCTTTCTCTCTCACACAAACTCTCTCTCTCTTTCTCTTTTCTATTCCCTAACTCTGTCTTTCTCTCTTTTTCTCTTACACAAACTCTCTCTCTCTTTTCTATTCTCTAACTCTGTCCTTCTGTCTTTTCTCTCTCACACAAACTCTCTCTCTTACTCTTTTCTATTCCCTAACTCTGTCCTTCTCTCTTTCTCTCTCACACAAACTCTCTTTCTCCCCCTCTTTTCTATTCCCTAACTCTGTCTTTCTCTCTTTTTCTCTTACACAAACTCTCTCTCTCTCTTTTCTATTCTCTAACTCTGTCCTTCTCTCTTTCTCTCTCACACAAACTCTCTCTCTTTCTCTTTTCTATTCTCTAACTCTGTCTTTCTCTCCTTCTCTCTCACACAAACTCTCTCTCTCTTTTCTATTCTCTCTTTCTCTTCTTTCTCTCTCACACAAACTCTCTCTCTCTCTCTCTCTCTCTCTCTCTCTCTTCTATTCTCTAACTCTGTCTTTCTCTCTTTCTCTCTCACAACTCTCTCTCTCTCTCTCTCTCTCTATTATATACCCGAGCATGTTAGAATGGTACATAACTGTTATAACGTGGTATTGCTGTAATAATAGTCATTATTAAAATTATTTTGACTCAATAAATACCGAAATTGCCAAACAAGTTTTGAAAATCACTCGGCGATTAACTAAAAGTGATGCATGAACAATAGCAAGAATGGACAGTTTATTATCCCCAACAGTCAACGAATATTTTTTGTTTAATTCGACTGTCATTATTTTTTTTAAGTGACAGCTGTAAACACTTTACGGTAGATGTTGAGTTGTCTTCAGTCTTATGGGAATTCACATTTATGAATTTTTTTTATCGTGAAATTGAGGACGTATCGCCATTTTGATATGAAAAAGAATGGAAGAACAAAACAAGAAACTGAGAAATAAAGAAAGACGAAAGACGAAAGAAAAATAAAGAAAGAGAAAAAAAGATGAAGTGTTATTGAAAACAAGTAAAGTAAGAACGAAAGAAAAAGAACAGAAAGAAAGAAAGAAAGAAAGAAAGAAAGAAAGAAAGAAGAAGGAACAAGAAATAAATAATAGAATAGAATAAAGGAAGACATATTTTTTTACATAGAAAGAAAAAGAGACAGAAAATTAAAAAAATAGGCAAGATAAAAAAAGGGAAAGAAAGAAAGAAGAGAGGAACAAGAAAGAAAGAAAGAAAGAAAGAAAGAAGAAAGGAACAGAAAGAAAGAAAGAAAAAAAGAAAGAAGAGAGGAACAAAGAAAGAAAGAAGAAAGAAAGAAGAGAGGAACAAGAAAGAAATAAATAAAGAAAGAAGAAAGGAACAGAAAGAAAGAAGAAAGAAGAGAGGAACAAGAAAGAAATAAATAAAGAAAGAAGAAAGAAAAGAAAGAAAAGAAAGAAAAGAAAGAAAGGAAAGAAAAGAAAGAAAGAAAGAAAGAAGAGAGGAACAAGAAAGAAAGAAAGAAGAAAGAAAGAGAGAAGAAAAGAAAGAAAGAAAGAAAGAAAGAAGAAGAAGAAAAAAAGAAAGAAAGAAAGAAAGAAAGAAAGAAAGAAGAGAGACACAAGAAAGAAAGAAATAATAGAATAGAATAAAGAAAGAAATATTTTTACATAGAAAGAAAGAAAAAGAGAAAGAAAATGTGAAAGAAAAAAGAAAGAAGAGAAGAACAAGAAAGAAAGAAAGAAAGAAAGAAAGAAGAGGGAAACAAGAAAGAAAGAAAGAAATAACAGAATAGAATAAAGAAATGAATATTTTTACATAGAAAGAAAAAAAAGAGAAAGAAAATATGAAAGAAAAAAGAAAGAAAATAAGAAAGAAAGAATGAAGAGAGGAACAAGAAAGAAAGAAATAATAGAATAGAATAAAGAAAGAAATATCTTTACATAGTAAGAAAGAAAAAGAGAAAGAAAACACGAAAGAAAAAAGAAAGAACATAAGAAAGAAAGAAAGAAAAAAGAAGAGAGAAACAAGAAATAAATAAATAATAGAATAGAATAAAGAAAGAAATATTTTTACACAGAAAGAAAGAAAAAGAGAAAGAAAAAGAGAAAGAATGACTATAATCAAATAAATAGATATATTCACATAGAAAGACAGAAACAAACAAATAAAGAAAAAAAAAAGAAAAAAAGAAAGAATTGTATAAAAGGAATAAATAATATGTCAACATAGAAAGAAAGAAAGAAAGGAATAAATAATATGTTAACAAAGAAAGAAAGAAGAAAACAAAAAGAAAGAAAAAAAGAATAAAATAGAATGAAAAGAAAAAAGAAAAAGAAAATTGAGATCTGTCAAAAACATTTTAAAGAAAACACCACCTACACAAATGCATACACACTCACCAAAACACGAAAACAACATAAACCTTTAAATGCATAATAGTATTGCGAATATATATATATATATATATATATATGTGTGTGTGTGTGTGTGTGTGTGTGTGTGGTTGAAAATAGAGGGAAAAGTGGATATAACAACACTACAACTAAATTCAATTGATATTTCACTTCGGTGTCTAGCGAAACTTTGTCAAAATGTATTAAGTTTCGCTAAATACCGAGGCGAAATATCAATTGAATTTAGTTGTTGTGTTGTTATATCTACGTTTTCCTCTATTTTCAACCACATTTTGTCGGATTTACACAATTCTTCACTCCTCATATATATATATATATATATATATATATATATATATATATAAAACACTTGAACGCACACATATATAACATATATATGACAGATATAAGAGAGGAAGAGAAGAAGAGAAAGCACATATGCTGAACGTATAACGTACTCACACACACACACACACACACACACACACACACACACACACACACACACACACACAGATTTAAGTTTTTAAATTCTAAAATTCTAATGAATTCGCGTGCAGAGCTGCACAACTCATATCATAAAGATCTAGGCGTCTAGACGGCTGTCTAGACGTGTAAAATTAGTGCCAATTTTTGATACTGTAGGATGAGCATTTTTTGGCGAAACACAGGATTGAGAAACACTCCCCCCTACTAACCGAACCTAGCTCTATGAGACATTTTATGGTTTCCAAAGCTGATTATACCCATCATGGGGATGTGGAGGACACCACAAGATATACGACAGTACTACTTTATAATATATCAAAAGGGGGGTGTCACAGTTTAGGGCTGATTCCTGGACTGTCACATGACGTTCTCAGAAATCCATTAGCCTTTTTTGCCTTTGTTTTATTTTTCTAAACATCAGAGATGTTGTCTCCTTCCCCACCACTGAACAGTAAAGTCAACATGTCTATATATCTACTGTACAGCAGTCTGAAGTAAACCATTTCCATTGTTGTCCCCCATTCACATACTGCACGTTCGTAAATAAAGTACTTTACGGTAAATTTTCAGAAGACACTCGAAGTATAGGAGGTCCCCAAAAATGGTTCACTTTGAAGAAATGCGCCATTGCACCTTCAAGTCTAGAAAACCTGGCCTCCAACAGACAAGGTTGGCGGAACATGTGCCGCACAGGAACTGAGCGGCTCACTATTGAATTCAAAAGAGCTGTAGAACAACGACGTCTTCGCCATCATGCACCTCAGAATGCAGAAGGAAATTTCCCTTGCAATGTGTGTGACCGCATTTACAAGTTCAAAATTGGACTCACTAGCCATCAAAAAGCCCATCGACCATAACTAGTCAACACTATGCTAGTCATCAGCCACCAGCAAGTCATCTACCAAGTCACTTATCAAGACATGGAGTTAGTGTAACAGAGAGAGAGAGAGAGAGAGAGAGAGAGAGAGAGAGAGTAGGGGAAGGCGAAAGAGAGAGAGAGAGAGAGAGTAGGGGGAAGGGCGAAAGAGAGAGAGTAGGGGGAAGGGCGAAAGAGAGAGAGAAGAGAGAGAGAGAGAGAGAGAGAGAGAGAGAGAGAGAGAAAGAGAGAGAGAGAGAAGGGGAGAGAGAGAGAGAGAGAGAGAGAGAGAGAGAGAGAGAGAGAGAGAGAGAGAGAGAGAGAGAGAGAGAGAGAGAGAGAGAGAGAGAGAGAGAGAGAGAGAGAGAGAGGAGGTTAGGAATGTAATAATTACGTGCAAATTAGCATGGAAATATTTTAGGAGGAATATAAGAATTATGTGTAGATTATGTAATTTTGGGATGAGTCAGCAGAACGCCACATTGCATCTCTTTTACTAGTCAAGAAACATCACGTAGGTGAAGTGTGGAAGAATAGGAGCGAGAGGTAAGAGTGTGGAGTGAGTTTGGAACGATGCGTTGACGGAGTGAGACATTGTATATATTGATTAAGCTGCGATGGGCCAGTTCAATACTTAGATGGGGGACCATTTAAGCAATAGCAGGTACTGTAAGTAAAGTAAGTAAAGTCGCCGGGGTGGCCTAAAGTCGGTATCAGCCAGACAGCTAGGGAGTCCATACCCTTTTCACTAGCGCTAGACCAAGAAGATTGTTTCGGCATCTGAGATGGAGCATCACACCTACCATCAGCTCCTTACTTTACCGCACAGATCCCTGTGCTACTCATACACTGAGTAGGCGAGCGTCAGTATTGAACCCGGAACCTTGTGATTCCTAGTCAAACGCTCTACCGACTGAGCTAAACCGGCCCTTGCAGGTACTGTAAGAAACCGAATATCAAAATGACTTGATTCGGTATTTGAATGACCCGAAAAGGGTTGATATGCCGTAAAACAAAACAATCTGAAACAAACTGAATAAGTCAAATCCCCTACAAATAGATCATTCGTACCATTATACTGCAAAAAAATATAGATTCAATTTTGATCAGTTTATTTTAATTTCAAATGCCGTTGATGGGAATCTCCATGGTGTAATGGTTAACGAGCTGGATTGCAACATCGTAGTAGGTGAGTTCGAACTCCAGTCGTTCTATTACTTCCCTTTCGGACTAATACCATTGGGAAATGTATGAACCTTCTCATCTCCAGCTATGTGTTAAATAGTACCGCTACTGTTCTTCTACAAGGATGGCTTTGGCATTAAATAACTCACTAAGGTTGATATGACTAAATCCTTTAGAAAGATACGACCCTTATTATCCCCCAGCTATGGGTTAAATACTACCACTACTGTTCTTCTACAAGGATGGTTTTGGCATTAAATAACTCACTAAAGTTGATATGACTAATACCCTTTAGAAAGATACAACCCTTATTATCCCCCAGCTATGGGTTAAATACTACCACTACTGTTCTTCTACAAGGATGGCTTAGGCATTAAATAGCATGAGAATATTGATATGCCCTTAAACAAAAAATCATCCAAAGCGCCTGTTGAGCGGGTTTTCAACTAGTTCATTTAATTTAGATTTAGTTTTTGTTTTTGTTTTCTGTTTTGCGAACTTATGAATTAACTAGAGTGTCGCCATTAAAAGAGCCAGACATTATGCATTTATGATGATTCTATACATTTCGTTATCTTCTATGACAAAGGTGATTCGTCTGCGATGTCCGGCTTCTACTAACAAAAACGAGGCTCGCTTATCATAATGGTTATTATTACAGGAACCAGAAACGGCAGTCAAAGTTCAATTTGGGTTTCACTTCACGCTAATGCCACTAGGAAAGGCATGAATTCATCTTTCCTTCTTCAGCTATGGGTAAATATGATTTCTGCGGCGACTTTTAGACTACAAGTGAGATCACTTTACAGTGGAGATCCTTGGTGTTCCTTAATATTAAGTAGAATCCTTTGGTTGTTCCTTAGTGTTAAGTAGAATCCTTTGGTTGTTCCTTAGTGAAGAATCCTTTGGTTGTTCCTTAGTGTCCTTAGTGTTAAGTAGAATCCTTTGGTTGTTCCTTAGTGTTAGGTAGAATCCTTTGTCCTTTGGTTGTTCCTTAGTGTTAAGTAGAATCCTTTGGTTGTTCCTTAGTGAAGAATCTTTGGTTGTTTCTCAGGTGCTTGGCGGAATCTTTTGGTTGTTCCTTAGTGAAGAATCCTTGTGTTAAGCAGTGTCGTTGGTTGTTCCTCAGTGTTAGGAGAATCCTTTGGTTGTTCCTAAAGGAAGAATCCTTGGTTGTTCTTCGGTGTTCGGCAGAATCCTTTGGTTACTGATCCGTTCGTCCGTGTCGAATACATACAAATGAACGGCTTTCAAGATCGGCGATTAAATAGTTAACTAACCACGTATTCGGGCGTGTTGATTGGCTGGCTTTAATCCATATGTCCACGCAGAGTCTATAAGTTTAAGTGGTGGACTTCAGCACACTGTATATAATCAAAATATTCCAACAGTAGACAGACTGGGTTCTTTAGCCTCGAAAAATGTCTGGGTGACTGTCGCTGGGGTCGGGGTGGGAGAACACATAAAGATAAAACTGTTGGAATATCTATATATAAGATGTACGCAAAATTCCCACTCATATTTATTAACTTTCCCAACATCAGCCGCATGCATTTCTGGTAAAAATTAGCCAATCCGAAACGATATAGAATACATTTAAGGTCGTTGGTATATATTTTGAAATCAAGACTTTCGGAGGAGTATTTCAACGAATACAACTTTCTACCTAAGATTTCAAGAAATACTACAGATTTTTACTTCAAGGAGTATCTACTGAAAGTACACTCTTTTCTTCCTAGCATTTCAAGGAATTCTACAGACTTTCTGCTATAAAAAAACTGAACTATGGTTTTACAAACAGGGGAAATAAACGGTTAAAATTGTGTTATGTTTTTACATACAAATGCTTCTACCTAAAAGTGACTTAACTAGCTTACTCGTGTTGTAAGCTGCATCCACTCAGTCCGAACCCCAATCCAAAAGTGACATGGCAGAAACCCCATTTCCGGGTTCCTATCAGATCCCTACTGATCAAGGGGAGCAACTCTATTTTCTTTAGGTCTTACTAACAGATTGTGACAGAAAATTTAACGGCCTGTGATGTTTACGAATTCATAAGACATATCGTATTTCTTTCTTTTTTTCTCGTTTTTTAGCCTTTGTTTTTTTTTCTTTCTGTTTCTATATTCTTTTTTTCTTCTTATTTCTTTTCTTTTTGTCCCTGTATCATTTCTTTTCTTTCTTTCTTTCTTTTTTTTTCTTTCTTTTTTCTTTCTTTCTGTTTCTATATTATTTTTTTCTTATTCCTTTTCTTTTTGCCCCTGTATCATTTCTTTTCTTTCTTTCTTTTTTTCTTTCTTTCTGTTTCTATATTCTTTTTTTCTTTTCTTTTTGTCCCTGTATCATTTCTTTTCTTTTTTCTTTCTTTCTTTCTTTCTTTATTCATTTCTACTCCCACTTTATTTCATTCTTATCTCTCTTCACACATCTTCCTCTCCCTTACTTGTCCACCTCTTTAATTTCCCTTCCCGCAAAATGTTAATCGAATGAAGGGATTATAATAAAAAAAAAACTAAACAAAACCTACCCTAAGCAAGGCTGACAGTAAAAAAGGAAGTGCTCCCTGGTCCACTCCGACCCGGTGTGGTAGAACCTGTTAGGGTCCATCTATGGGTTGAATAGAAAAACATGAGTTGATAAACAAAATTGTATTATGCATTAAGAATGAATTTATTTCACAACTTTATCGGCATTAAATGACCCACCGAGGTTGATATGCCGTAAAACAAAACCAAACCAAAAAAAAAAAAAAGGAAGAAAATTACCCTTGACCAGACATCTGTAAACCGGGATTCAAGTTTAGTTTGACGGACCAAGTATCCAATAGGCACCCCAAATCATCAACTTAATGAAAGGTTCACATTTTAACTCATCGCCGGTAACTTCCGCTTCCAAATTTTTGTAAACAGATGATTTTAATCAGAAGTTTATGGAGATGTTGAACTTACGATAAATTAAATAAATAGATGGTTGGTACACGTAATCAAATTAAAATTCAATAGCAAAATCTTTTTTCTAATAAATACTTTTTAATCAGAAGTTTATGAGTATTTTTCATCACTTACGATAAATTAAAAAAAGACGAAAGACGTTTTTATACTAAAATAGTTTTTACTTAATCCGAAGAGAAATGCAATTATGTTTATTTATTAAAAATACAGTTTTTATTTGCAAAATATTTTTATGTTTATTTTGTTTTGTTTTGTTATTATGTTTTGTTTTATTTTTTATAAAAGAAGCCTGTTCAGAAATAGTATCACAGAATTTGTAAAATTTGTTTTTTCCAGATACAATATAAGTTCAAAAATCTGTTCGTTTATTCTCAAATATTTGAAAGTCGAAGTTACCGGTGATGAATTAAAATATGAACCTTTCATTAAGTTAATGATTTGGGGTGCCTATTGGATACATGGTCCGGTTTGACTCGTTGGATTTACGGCATTTCAACCCTTGCAGGGCTATTCTATGCTGAAGACGTTTTGTTCTATTCCTGCTTGATGGGCAATCTAAATTGTTTTACTCAATTAAAAAAATTTTTTTTCTATTTAACTCATAGATGGGATCCTAACAGGTACTGCCACTCCGAGTCAGAGTGAATCTGGAGCAATGGCGATGAACCTTGGAGTAATAGTACTCCACACTCCACAGAGCTCCAAAACTGGAACCATGAGATGTAGTTTGTCATACCCAGGACACCGGCCTCTAGCACATATATGATAAAAAAAAGGTTTGGGTTTGCCATAAGGGCAATAGGATCGGGGCAATCATCTAGGTGCTAGGGCTTGACGTTACCGGGGGGGGGGCTCTTCGACCAATCGTCTAGCCTAAGTAAAGGCCAAAGTGGAGTGATGCATGTCATGGACTGCTCAGCCACCATGATTCCATCCTTAAGCATCACGGATCGCCAAACACGGCCAACAGGTGGACCCAGTTTTTTGTGGGGGAGTATTACCTCTGCAGAGGTGCAGTCGATTTATTCTTCTACCCCATCCGACAAACCTTGCATGACGGGAAAATGTAAATTTATATTTACGTATGTTTTTATTTTTTATCATATTACTTATTCTATTTGAAAAGTTCGATTTTGATTTAATCTAATTTCATATTTTATCTTATCATTTTTTTCTGCATAGGACTAGCTTGACCCAAGACCCTCACCCAGAAATCGCAAGGTTTCTGGCTCGATATAGGTCTACGCCATTTCAGTGCGTGGGTAGCACGGATTGGGTAGTCTGATTTGTGCGGTAAAATAGGGAGCTGACGGTAGTTGTGGTGCTCCACATCAGCAAAAAACTCCCTGCGCTAGCGAAAAGGGGATAGACTCACTCACTGATACCGACAATAGGCCAATTTTACTTTATTTTTTATACTTTCAAAATAGATTCACTGCAAATTCAAGTTAATTGTTCTCAGAATCGTAATGTTCTGGGAAAAAACGAAGGAAAACAACCGTCTTCATACAATTCAGCACGACAGAACGACATATCAACATTTCTGTATCCGCCCCCGTCATTCAATTTTTTTTTTATCAAGACGTATTTTTTTTTTGTTTTGTTTTTTAAAAAGTTCGATGAAGGAAATTTAAAGCTTTATATTTTGTTATTGTCTTCTGCCATGATCCAATTCATTTAGATTTTGCAGTTGTCAATTTTCTCAAATATTTTCTGGATTAAGAAAGAAAGAAAAAGAAAAGAAAAAGTGAAAAAAAAGAAAAGAAAAAAGAAAGAAAAAAAAAAAAAAGAAAAGAAAAAACAACAACAAAGAAAGCAACAACAAAAACAAAACACTAAACCCCCCCCCAACAAATAAAAATATTTACTGCAGACGTTACAATGATATTTAAATAACCAATTCAAAACTGATCGACAAGTAGTGAATTTATATGACTTGATGAATATTGTCCAAAATTCTGAATCGAATCGTAACTAGTTTTTGTTTTAAATAGTTTTTTCTTCTAAACAGGATTCTCATTCATTGTTGATTTTATTACAGTATTTTTCGTTGATGAGTTCTTCTTGTGTATCATTCACAGAATGGAATAGAAAAATATCATGTCTTTCAGAACTCGAACATTCACGTCTTTCAGAGCTCGAGCAGTCATGTCTTCTCACAGTAAACTGAATTACTATGATTGTATTAGGTCGATTGGTGCTAGGGAGGATATTTTGTCCAATATTAACATTGGTACATCCAATGATACACTGACACAGAATAAACGGAATGAAAGACAAGATAAACTCATCTACACATCGAGAAACATTTAATATATACATATTGGATGGGTTGGTGTTCGGTATGATATTTAATAGAGTCCCTACTCACCAAGATTGAATGTTAGCATTTGTATATCCAATGGTATACTAACACTGAATAAACGGAATGAAAGACAAGAAAAGATCATCTATTTTACAACAACTATCCACTCTACCCTTCATACAGCTAGTCTATTATTTAACACCTTAAAACCAATGTATTACAAATAATATTTCTTTTTTTCCAATCAGAATCAGAAGTTGGAGGTGCGTAGTGTTATGGTTAGAGTCGTAGGATATAGACTTGCCGACCCGAGTTCAAATTCTGAACGAACTACAGTTCACATTGCGCTAATACCCTTGGGAAAGGTATGAATCCAATTAATCTCTCTCTATGGGTAAAATAGTAGGGCAGACTGGGCTCTTTAACCTTGGTTAGGCAACCAGTCTAGGAGAAGGAAAACTGAATTCAAACCTGTTAAATTCTGCTTAGGGCGGTCACTACTTGAATAGGCTCAATCCTAATTAGTGATCTATTTCACTCAAAGAAAAAGATCAATACTGATTTTTATTTTCTGGCATTTAATTGCATATAACAAATATCGGTGCCCATCCCTCTAAGTGAAATGCAATTACCACATCCAGGATTTGAACTCTGGGCGACGGGTCCATTTCCCATGACTTTAACCATTACACCACGCGCTTCCAGTCTATCCTATTTACGCATACCTGGGGTTGGGGAGAATTGTGGGATTCATACCTTTCCTAAAGATTATTAGCGCTAAGTAAAATGTAACAGGCTCGTTCAAGATTTGAACTCGGGTCGCCGTGCTAAAAAAAAAAAAAAAAAAAAAAAAAAAAAAAAAAAGAAAAAAAAATATTTTTCTGAGTTAGTTGAAATGAAATAAACTTTTGTTTACAAATTAATATTTTCAATTTATATGAATGCAGTCAGTTTACTATGCAAATATTCCAATGCATCGAAATTGAATTTTATTTTGGACTTGATATTTTTTCTGGATTTTTTTTTTCGAAGTGAATAATTTATGTGGAATTTTTCAATGACTTATTTGCTGGTTCAGTAAGAATTTCATTTCCTTTTATTGAATTTATTAAAAAATTTTTGAGCAAATTTCAACTCGTGATTTTCACATTTAATGATTGTATGAGCACAAAATGAGAACGAGGCTGAAAATACGAGGAATATTATCTTCTAAATTATTAATGAACGAACATTAAAGTTTTTGGTTTCAAATTGAAGAAGAAGAAGAAGAAGAGAGAAGAAGAAGAAGAAGAAGAAATAGAGTAGATGATAGATAGATAGATAGATAGATAAGGGAAAAGAAGAGAGAGAGAGAGAGAGAGAGAGAGAGAGAGAGAGAGAGAGAGAGAGAGAGAGAGAGAGAGAGGGGGGTCAGTACGCGGAAGCGATGACGCTAATCTGTTTCAATCGAACACAATGAAAAGATGAAAAGAAGGTAAGAAAAAAAGTGTGAGTTTAAATTAAGATTATTATACTTTTCACATATTGAACTATTTGCAATAGTTCTTAAGTAAACATATCAATTGTTGTAATAATTAAATTTTCACCACACTGTGGTATATCCACAAGTTTCGCTAATAATAATAATAATAATAATAATAATGAGAAGAAGAAGAAGAAGAAGAAGAAGAAGAAGAAGAAGAAAGAAGAAGAAAAAGAAGAAGAAGAAGAAGAAGAAAGAAGAGAAGAAGAAGAAGAAGAAGAAGAAGAAGAAGAAGAAGAAGAAGAAGAAGAAGAAGAAGAAAGAAGAAGAAGAAGAAGAAGAAGAAGAAGAAGAAGAAGAAGAAGAAGAAGAAGAAGAAGAAGAAGAAGAAGAAGAAGAAGAAGAAGAAGAAGAAGAAGAAAAAGAAGAAGAAAAAGAAGAAGAAAAAAGAAGAAGAAAAGAAGAAGAAGAAGAAAGAAAAGAAGAAGAGAAGAAGAAGAAGAAGAAAAAGAAGAAGAAGAAGAAAGAAGAAGAAGAAGAAGAAGAAGAGAAGAGTTGCATAATCATTCTAAATTGATGCGTACTTATCTTGTATTTCTTCGATAGCTCTGGGCAGTTATATTATGTCTATTATCTCATCTTACTTTCTTCGTATATAGTATACCTGTATACCCATGGTTGTACACAGGTATACTTATCTTCTTGAATACTTAGCTTCTTTGATATTGCTATCATCCATCTTAGGACTGAATCTGTCTATCTCTGACTGATCAGGACTAGTGACTCTAGCTGGATCTTCTGTTATTCTGGATCTGATCTTGGACATCTTGTGTTGTTATTTTGTTCTTAGTTAATGAGACAATACTTTATTTTTGTTTCAAGCTCATATTTTATTTTTATGAATCACAAACCAACAAACACGCCTGTGAGAATTTGGCTAGTTGAACGGAACCAGCCATTACGGTCCGTTTCCCTCGGCGGCCAGCCAAAAACTTTCTCAATTCACACAATTCCCACGGCTTGTCAAACCGGATTATGGGTCACATCGTGTCACTCACACTCCCGATATCTTTCTACTAACCTATATTTTAAAATATACGCTACAGTTAGCTCAGTCGGCAGAGCGTCCGACTAGGAACCACAAGGTTTCGGTTCGATACTGGCTCTCACCAACTCAGCGTATCAGTAGTGCGGGGATCTGTGTGGTAAAATAAGGAACTGATGATAGGCGTGGCGCTCCACCTCGGACGCCAAAACAACCTCCTTGGTCTAGCGCTAGTGAAAAGAGGCAGACCCCTTCGCTGTGTATCTGATACCGACATTAGGCCACCCAACGACTTTACTTAGTGCGGGATCTGTGTGGTAAAATGAGGAGCTGATGATAGGCGTGGCACTCCACCTCGGACGCCAAAACAACCCCTTGGTCTAGCGCTAGTGAAAAGAGGCAGATTCCCTCGCCGTGTAGCTGATACCGACATTAGGTCACCTCGACGACTTTACTTTTACTTACTTTACTATACATAATCAATAGGCTACTTATCAATTATGTAACAGAAGAAGAATTTGTAGCGACAAAAGAAAGTTTGCTTTGTATGTTTATTGTCTTTGAGTACCACAACACGAGCTAACAAAGAGGCAACACAATAATGTTACATAACCTCTTCTGCTGGGTATATATTATGGAGAGACGATCCGTTTCAATTCTATTTTTTTTATGCGAGACACCCGTCGTTGTGCCCTTATATCCAATATTCGATTTCTTCTGTATTGACTTCTTGAGTTGTGACATTTTGTCGCCATTTTTAGGCTGCAGTGAAGAATCCTTTGTGTTCCTTAGTGAAGAATCCTTTGGTTGTTCGGTGTTCCTTAGTATTGGATAGAATCATTTGGTTGAACAGAGTCCTTGGTTGCAGATACGTTCGTCCGTGTTGTGCAAATGAATGGCTTTCAAGATCGGCGATTAAAAATTTAACTAACCACGTATTCGAGCGTGTTGACTGGCTGGCTTTAATCCACGCGGCCACACAGAGTCTATAAGTTTAAGTGGTGGATTCCAGCCTACTTTATATAACAAAATATTCCAAGTGTATTATGGAGTAGCTATTTTCTTGGCTTCTTCTGTTTCTTGCGTAACTATTATCTTTCTGTATTTCTTCTATCGGTCTGGTTCTAGTGTATTTTGTTCCAGGCGGTTCTGTTAACTTCTTTTAACTGGTGTGTTAGATGCTGGTAAGGTTCTCTGGTTATGCCAAGGTTGTCATAGTTTTTAGAGACAAACTCAAGGCATGGAGTTTTTTTGTGATCACACTTTATTAAACTTAGGACTAGACCTTAAATCTTAGGATTCTCAACCGTATGCGGGAGCCGAGCCGAGCCGAGCCGAGTAGTCTTTACAGTAAGATCCAGCAGTCGACTGCTTAACTAAAAACCGTTTGGTTCGTATTGTTTCTTACGTTATGAAACAAGCAAATTTCCTCATGTTCTGATGTGCGTGTTAGTTATCTATCATCTCAAACACACCCTTTAAGCCGATATGAGTTGTGAAATCGACACCTTTTTATGTTATGAAACAAACAAACAAACAAAAAAATTCTCATATTCTGTTGTGTGAGTTAATTTTCAATAATTTCAGTCACCCTCCCCCTACAATAGATCTTTGAAACAAGCCGATGTAGATTTCATGAATGTTCTTATTTAGAACCTTTTTTTTTTCATGTATATAAAATTGTATTATATCTACTTTTCAGCTTTTGATCTTGAAGTGAAAGTCACTGAAATATTAAAGGACATTCAACCCTTTTCTCTGGGGAGAAACATGGTCAAAGGCAAGGGACACATTACCAAGTTTTAGGATAATATTAATCATGAAAATAGCTCTGTCGCGTGCCATAGAAAATAGTTTGCCTGTCGCGTGTTTGAATATCCTGATATAGAGTATAAAAGGTGTGCCAAAAAGTATCGAGATTTTTTGTACTTTTTGATACACCTTGTATTCTGAAACCCCCCTCCAAAAAAGAACAACAAAAAAAAACAACAACAATAAAACGTTCCGTTCATTCTTCATTTCTATCTTGGTAAATACAGCTTCTAACTCGGCACTTTTATGACACACCTTGTATTCTGAAAAAAAAAAAATGATTGGCATGTTATTCTTTTTCAGAATACAAGGTGTACCAAAAAGTACAAAAAATATCGATACTTTTTGACACACCTTGCATACAGCTGGTCTATGGAGGCTCGTGGTGTATTGGTTAGAGTCGTTGGAAATGGACACGTCGAACCGAGTTTAAATCCTAAAAGAGGCTGTTTGCGTTTCACATAGCGCTAATACCCTTGGGAAAGGTATGAATCCAACTTCTTCCCCTTCAGCTATGGGTAAATAGTAGGGCAGGCTTGGCTCTTTAACCAAGGCTAGGTAACCAGTCTAGAGAAAGAAAACTCTGAAATTAAACCTGTTGAACTCCGCTTAAGAAATTGACCACCCTACACGTGCACAGGGGTTAGTATATATATATGACCGAATGATACATACATTACTATGTATTTAATAGTTTAAAAACCCAGTCCCCGCATCAGCTGTCAGTGGGCGAGGGATAAGACATCGGACTACCATAGTCTGAGTTCGAACCCTACCAAGATAGTTGTGTCTAGCCACACTGAAGAGATATGCCGAAACACGTGTCTGTGGATGACTTATTAATATATATGCTCCCATAAATTTGGTAATGATATATCATTTCTCCGATTTGATCTCTCAGTGACCGAATGATACATACATTACTGTATTTAATAGTTTAAAAACACCAGTCCCGCATCAGCTGTCAGTGGGCGAGGGATAAGACATCGGACTACCATGCGGTCAGTCTGAGTTCGAACCCTACCCAAGGATAGTTGTGTCTAGCCACACTGAAGAGGCATGATATGCCGAAACACGTGTCTGTGGATGACTTATTAATATATATATATATATATATATATATATATATATATATATATAGAGAGAGAGATAAGTATATTTTGAAGCATTTTTCTTTTAAATATGTTTGTTGAACTCAACGGACAATTCTTGTCTGACAAGTTTTTGTTCGATCCTTTCTAACTGTCTGGCCATCTTTTTAATATCCGGGTGGAATTGGTGTATGAATCCACCAATGTTTTACCACAAGCACTTTCTGCTCAAAGCATATATATATATATATATATATATATATATATATATATATATATATATATACTGCTAGTGTTTGTTTAAAAAGAAACAATGGAAACATCTCACCAGTTCCACGCCTGATGATGGCACTAAGTTGTGCAGAAGCGCTCGTGGTAAAACCTTTGGTGGATTCATATATATATATATATATATATATATATATATATATATATATTGGTTTGGAGGTTGATTTTGAAGGCTATCACAATGCAGGTGTAAAGAAAAAATAATAAGGTAACAATGGTGTTGTGTGGTAACCTGTATTTTATTCTTGAATTTTCGAAATACAGGTTAACACACAACACCATTGTTACCTTATTATTTTTTCTTTACACCTGCATTGTGATAGCCTTCAAAATCAACCTCCAAACCAATATATACACAATGCTTCAAGCAAATTACAAAACTCTCTTATATATATATATATATATATATATATATATATATATATATATATATATATATATGGGGGTATGAATATTTGAAATAATTGTTCCATGAACCTATTTCAATTTGATCTATCCCAATTAATTCAACAGTTTCATATTGAACGACCAGATAATAACTTATGATACATGTGAGCAAGTTGTTGGTATATTTTCTTAATGCGGTAGGGGGGGGTTCTCCTTGGCTTATTGGCTAAGGTGTTGGACTGTAGTAAGCGAGTTCGAACTCCAGTCGCGCTACTGCGTTCGCTTTCGGACTAATACTCTTGGGAAAGGTGTATATAATTGAACTAACCTTAACCTGTCGGCGGGGCTTAGAATATGTCGACTTATACACGAGTAATAGCTTTATAAAGTTGAAATCAAAAACCTAATCGGAAGGATTAGAATCAACGCCCTGGCTGCAAAGATTAATTTCATAAATTAATGATTTTATGACCATAAATCAAATGTCGACCTATACACGAGTAATAATCTCATAAGTTTGAAATCCTAGCTTAATTGGAAGGACTAAAATCAAAGACTCGGTTGCAAAGATTAATTCCAGAAATTAATGATTTTATGACCATAAATCGAGTGTATACCTGTTATAACAGAGTAATAATAGGAAGAAACACAACGAGTATTAAAGATAGGGGAAAAGATTTACTAAGCAACTATACAAGGTGAACAGAATAATTATTTTCTAGGAAGTACTAAAACCAAACCCTAGGCTGAAAAGATCAATTCCATAAATGAACAATTTTATGACCATACATCGAATGTCGACCTATACACGAGTAATAATCTCATAAGGTTAAAACCCTAGCCTTAATAGGAAGGACTAGAATCAAAGACTCGTTTGCAAAGATTAATTCCATAAATTAATTGTCAACCTATACACGAGTAATAATCTCATAAGGTTAAAATCCCTACCCTAATGGGAAGGACTAGAATCAAAGATTAACTCCATAAATGAATGATTTTATGACCATAAATCAAATGTCGACCTATACACGAGTAATGATTTTATAAGATTACAATTCAAACAAATAAACTATCTAGCCAATTAATTAACTCCTTCCATTTAACCAATCAGATAATGTTTTCTATTTCACCTAATAACGCTGAGTGGATTACATTTTGGCGAATCAAAGATTACCAATTTTTCCACTTGTTATATTTTAAATGATGGCTATCCATTCATATAGTTCGACCGGACGAACTTTGGATGACAGCTCTTGTCAAAAACACCTGCATCGGATTTCATGACCTTTTAAAAATAGTTCTTATAGATTTTTATCTGACTTATTATTCAGTCTAAATAAAATTACCTACGTTGGCGGAAATCTCAAATACTATTCATTTTAGTGGTCAGACATATTGTACTTAAGAAACCTAAATTCAATTTGTAATCGATCGTAAATATTTGATAACTTACGCAGTTATATATATATATATATAATATATATATATATATATATATATATATATTTGTGAATAAAAAGGCCTTAAATACCATGGGTATCGTGATCATGGACCATTTCCACTCGTGGTATCTGGGCCTTTTTATTCACAAATATATATATATATATATATATATATATATATATATATATATATATATATATATATATATTGATTAAAAAGGCCTTGGGTATCGTGATTATGGACCATTTCCACTCGTGGGTATCTGGGGCTCACCGAGCTTCTTCAGACCACGTTTTTATTTTATTAAGACTTAAAAATAAAAACGTGGTCTGAAGAAGCTCGGTGGGTCCCAGATATCCTCGAGTGGAAATGGTCCATAATTACGATACCCATGGTATTTAAGGCCTTTTTATTCACAAATAAATTTGCTCTGTTTATAAAAATAAAACAATGAGCTCTCATACGGAGCCTGAACTCTACAACAAACTACTGGTAGAGAATAGGACCAGCCTAGAATCACCTTGTATCAAGAAACTTGGTACCCCAACAAAGTATATATATATATATATATATATATATATATATATATATATACATACATATAGTGTGGGATGGTCACTATTTCAGCTTTTGCTGGAATGGTGTATCAAAGGCAGTATTATTGGTAGAGTGCTCAATATAAAATAGAGCTGTTATATAATATAATAAAATAAATATATAAAGGTTTTACATATCTATTTATTAGGTGACAAAGGAAACATTCATGACAAAGGAACATTCAAATGCCTTTGAAACATCTTCACCTGATGATCGCATCGCATGAAACCAATATGGTCGTGAATGTTCCTTTGTCACCTAATAAATAGATATGTAAAACCTTTATATATTTATTTTATTATATATATATATATATATATATATATATATATATAGCGGAAGCACACTTAGCGTGACGGTTATAGAAATGGGCTCAGTGAACCGAGTTCAAATCCTGGATTTATAAAAGAAATAAACATTAAAACATATTACAGCACATAATTCATTACATTCAATTCTATTATGTTTTTATACGATACAGTGCTATTTTCATTACTTAAAATCACGTAATAGAATTAGAGGGAGACCTCGTAAAAATATTTCCCCTAATATATTTTAGGAAAAAACTATTTTAAACATAATTTCATCAACAGATAAATAATTACTGAAATCTTCTTGAAAATTTGACTCTTGATTAATTTTTCATAGAATTTTTTTTAAAAAGCCGGTCGTCATAACTTGTTTATGACAACGTTAAATTTCAATTGATTTAATGGTACAAAAATGTAAACATTGTTTTTGTTCATAATTTTCATTATTTCAGTATGCTGAAAATTTAAAAAAAGAATCATCAGGAGTTTAAAAAAAAATGTTTATTCTTTTGAGTGGTTCAAAAAAATTGAAGATAATATTAACTTTTATGTAAATTTCATTGTGTTAAATATAGGAGGTGGGAATTTGACACGGCAGATTGGAAATTCCTCCTGAATATGCATTTTTTGCATTAAAAATGTAAACAAGCACAACGGTTATAGAAACGGGCTCAGTGGACCGAGTTCAAATCCTGGATTTATAAAATAAATATAAAAACATATTGTAGCACCTAATTCATTACTTTCTATTCTATTATGTTTTTATACAATGCAGTGCTATTTTTTTTCTTATTTAAAAACAGGTAACAAAAATTAGGATGTTTTGGGTTGGGCTGGAACGGATTAATGCTATTTCAGTTTATTTCAATGGGGAAAATTGATTTGATATACGAGGAAATTGAATCACCAGCAGAACGAATTAAACTCGCAAAAAAAGGTACCATTGTATGACTTTTATGCCCATACAACCTCAAAGTGTGCCATATGGTTTATTTACTGCTGAGATTTCGTTCCCTGACCACAAGGTGGCCTATCAACACTAGTTGGGCCATCCAGATGAAGTTGTATGATGTTGCAAGATCCGAAACGCCTAATGATCTTGGGATTGCATATTGACGATGTTGTCAGGGTCACCTTTAGGGTTTATTCCTTGAAATGATATTCGAGAAAATTGAATTACGAGCTGAACAAATTAAACTCGTAAGTCAAAGTAGCACTGTTTTTATTTTTTTGAATGGTAGATTATTTGGTTTAATGGTATATCAATCTCTATCCCGTCACAAGCCACTTTGGTAATATATGCATATAGTAAAAATCATTGGCCAATGCCTTTTTATAGTAAAAACCGTTGTCCAATGCTTTTTTATAGTAAAACTTATTTCCAATGCATTTCTATGTTAAAAAAAAACAACAACATTTCCAATGCATTTTATAGTAAAAAAACATTTCCAATACATTTTATAATAAAAAATAATTTCTAATGCATTTTTATACTAAAAATCATTTCCAGTTCATTTTTATACAACAATTAATTTCCAATGAATTTTTATGTTAAAAATCATTTCCAATGAATTTTTATAATAAAAATAATTTCCACCAATGACAAATCCTGTCTTCAGTATATATGACTTGTAAGAAAACAGTTTGTTGGTAAATATTTTTCTGGTTTTATAAACTGGTCAAAATAATTTTCATTAATTCAATGTGTATCCCTTTATTTGTAGAACTTATTTTATGTTAGATTTTTCATTAACTTCATGTGTATAAACTAATTGGTAGAAATAATTTTAATTAACTATATGTATTAATAACTTAGAAAAAAACAACAACATATGAATTAATAAACTGGTGTTTGACCCTCGGGCAGGGCCTTCAAGCATATATATGAGCAAAAGGCGTAGGCGTAGGAGCAATTTAAATAATACGGCCAGGACAATCATGTAGGTGTTAGGGCTTTACATGACCTGCCGATTGAGCGATTATGCTCATAAAACTTGTGTATCATCATTAATGTTTATTTAGATTAATGAGAATAACACAATTTTAAACAATACTTCATTGATTTTCCAATGGCATTTCTTTAAGGATTGATATTTATTTCAAATTTAATCCGCCCTGTCGGCTGGGGTGTTAGAATACACCGACTGCACCTCTGCAGAGGAGTAAGACTCCCTTAATGGGGCCACCTGTTGGCCGTGGGTGGCGACCCGTGATGCTTAAGGATAGAGCCCAGGTGGATGAGCAGTTCATGACATGCAATACTCCACTTTGGCCCTATCTTGGACTAGACGGGCGGTCGGAGAGGCCCCTTCCGATCAATCGGCTGGTCACGTCAAGCCCTAGCACCTATATGATTTCCCAACCCTATTGCCCTTATGGCAAGCCCCAACCCCTTTTTTATCATATGGGTGTTAGAATGCGGTGGCTGCGGGTCTACATGTCCTGGGAATGACGTTAAACTCTATCTGATGGTGAGGTTCCAGTTTTGGAGGTTTGGGGAATGTGGAGCACCCCTTCATCACCATTGCTCCCCGGTCCACTCTGACCCGGAGTGGTAGTACCTGTTAGGGTCCCATCTATGGGTTAAATAGAAAAATGTTATTATAAAAAAATTGTATTATCAATTAAGAATTGATTTATTTCAAAACGTTATCGGCATTAAATGACCCACTGAGGTCGATATGCCGTAAAACAAAACAAACCAAACCAAATCAAATTTAATTTTTTTTTTCATTTTTTTAAATCATGAAAACGAAATAATCCATTATTTAGCTGACGTGACGACATTCATAAGAAATAACAATTCGGTGGACATGCAACACGAGATAATCAGGATTTACATTTTTGCATTTCGTCTTGGACGGTCCTATTTTTAATCGGAGGGTATTACAAGATGATAACGGTCGTACAATTAAGGAACACGAGTATTAATATATAGATTTGTTGTAGAGTAGCTAACACCCCTTCAGCACCCTACCAGATGGACTGGCTTATAGCCATGAAATAGCCTACGATTAAAGTAGATTAACTAGTTGAATAATATTCAGACTGAATTTGCTGCATTGGCTATACCGAACTGACCCTCCTCTGTTGGTGTGAGTTTGTTTTGTTAATTGTTTGTATTTATTTGTTCTGTGTTTGTATGTATCCGTTTAGGACCGGATGCTGGTGCTTAATAAATGTGTATCTTTCCACCTCGGGATACAACAAGATTGTTTCAGAATAATACATTTTAAACAATACTTTCATGTTTTTCAAACGGCATTTCTTTAAAAATTAATATTTATTTCAAATTTAAGTGTTATTACTTTTAAAAAAATCGATAAAGTAGTTGATCAATCTAAATTTGAATTGATGAATTTTCACGATATATTTTCTTTGTATAAAATCATTATCGAAATATTTGGATTAATTATCAGCCGGATTCGTAAAAAAAAAAGAAAAAAAAGAAAAAAGAAAAGAAAAAAGAAAATAGAAAAAAAGAAGAGGAATTTTTTGACAAACAAATTATTCCAGTTGTGTTTTTCAAAATCAAATCGCCAATTTCCATTCTGATTTTTCTTTTCGTCTCATCCAAATTAATGAATTAATCATTGTCAACAAAGTTTCCCGATTTTGTTAGTTTTCATTTAAACTAATATTCATGTTTGGAAATATTAATTAACAATTAAACGAACACTTGGGTTTTAAATTCACATGAACTTTTCAAGCAAGTCTATTGTTTATTATTGTCCATTCAAATTGCGTAACAGTTATCGTCGTAGGAAGTGGACACGGCGACCCGAGTTCAATTCCCGAACGAGCCTGTTGCATTTCACATAGCGCTAATAACCTTTAGGAAATGCATGAATCCAACTATACCCCGCCAGGTATGCATAAATAGGACAGACAAGGCGGTTATTTCCTATAAGTCTAACAAAAACAAAGGGGAACCACTCTTGACTGATAAATTATTTATTTATTTATCGATCTACTAAGAAAAAAGAAGACGGGTTTAGTGTTAGGGTTAGGGGTTAGGGTTAGGGTTAGGGCTTAGTGCTAGTTTAATGGGAAAATAAATAGTCAAGAGTGGTTCTCCTGTGTTTATGTTAGAAATAACCGACTAGGCTCTTTAACCTTGGTATGGCAAAACTTCTAGTAGAAAGAAAACTCTGAATTCAAACCAGTTGAAGACCTGGAGAACGATGGGCACTAGGGTAGGTCGATTTTTCACTTTTTAAAATTATCAAATTGACCATCTATGCTAAGGTTGTGTGTTAGTATACTGAATACTGATACCAAAAATTAGATCTTTTACTTGCACCATTGTTTGAGGAAATAGCATCAAAGATCGTCTACTAAAATGTACTAAAAATCCTTGTTTTTGCAAAATTTAGCCTTTATAAAACGAGGAATTTTAGTGCATTTCAGTAGACGATCTTTGATGCTATTTCCTCAACCAATAATGCAAATAAAAGATCTAATTTTTGGTATCAGTATTCAGTACACTGAACACAACTTTAGCGTAAATGGACAATTTGATATCTTTAAAAACTGAAAATTCGATCTACCATAATGGGCACCGACATTTGTTATATGCAATTAAATTCCAGAAAAAAAAAACAAAATCAATATTTATTGATTGATTTTAAAGGCATGTCAATCCGTCCAAGGTTATTTTATACTTAGAAGTTAGGGTATCGCATTCATTGTATATTTATATCTACATTTTTTGTATAGTTTATTCTATAGTTTTTTTGGCATAAGGTCCAATCGGATACAAATATATTTTCATTGATATTTTGAGAATTTAACATTTTTTTGCAAGTGAATATGTTCAATATTTTTCAGGTGATTTCATATGACAATAATTGAGTAGATTCTAAATAGAGCTCATATTCACGAACAGATGTTTACAAATGATGTTCGAAATACATAGACTCCGCCTTAAGTGTTATGTGGGCTTCTAAAGAGCTGAGTAAATCAGTGTTTGTTTGCTAAAGGCTTTTTTTCCTATTTTGTTTAATGACAAAAAATCATATCTATTGCGGCCTTGTTAGGGGCCAAAATAAAGACACAAGAAAGGAAATGAGTTTAAACAAATATATTAACAAAGAACAGTAGTACAAACATATACAAATGAGAAGGTTACCTGCGAGGCAGTCGATCAACTGTCCGTGCAGACCGCTGGAATATTGGCTCTAGCCTAAGAGCAGTACGATTGGATACATTAATTTCATCACTTATTATTATTATTAATATTATTATTATTATTATTATCATTATTATTATTATCTTCATCTCTCATCTCGCTCCCCCCCCCCAAGACGTTTCTTCTATGAACTTTTACGTCTTCAGATTTTATAGAACTGTTTACTTTTTACATGGTTGATTATAACAAAAGGTTTTAATGTTGGTTTCGGGCAAACAATTCTTTTTATAAAAAACAAAAAACAAACAAAAAACCCCATCAAGAATGCTACATAATGTAGAGAAAGAAAAACGTCAGTTATAATTGTGAGGTTCTCATGAGATCTTTTTGAAAATCTCGACCGATATAAATTGTGCTGATTATTAAAAAAAATGTTTTCTCAAACTAATGCATTTAACACAAGTTTCAGTTGACTGTAGCTTCATAAGAAAAAAATCACAACAGCAACCCCAACGACAATGATAATAATATGAGGGAGGTGCGTGGTGTAATGGTTATAATGACACATGGCGTAGTGGATATAGACGTTGTGAAGGTGCGTAGTGTAATGGTTAAAGTAGAAGGAAATGGACTCGGTGACTCTTGTTCTATTCCTGGACGAAGCTGTTTGCATTTCACATAGCGCTAATACCCTTGGGAAAAGTATGAATCCAATTCTCCCTCCAGCTATGGGTAAATAGCAGGGAAGACTGGTTTCTTTAACTATGGCTAGGTAACCAGTCTAGGAGATAGGAAACTCTGAATTCAAACCTGTTAAACTCCGCTTAAGAAATTGACCTTGTGTCGCATCCTGCTCGTGCGGAGGGGTTGGTAAATATATAATGTAGAGAATGAGAGCGTCATTTATCACTGCAAGATTGTCATGAGATCTTTTTGAAAATCTCGGTCGAAATAAACTGTGCTGATTATAAAAAAAATGTTTTCTCAAACTAATGCCTTCAACACAAGTTTCAGTTGACTGTAGCTTCATAAGAAAAAACAAAATCATAACAGCAACTTCAACAGCAATAATAATAATATGAGGTAGGTGCGTGGTGAAACGGGTATAATGACACATGGCATAGTGGATATAGGCGTGAGGTGTGTGGTGTAATGGTTAAAGTAGAAAGAAATGGACTTGTCGACCCGAGTTCAATTCCTGGACGAAGCTGTTTGCATTTCACATAGCGCTAATACCCTTGGGAAAGGTATGAATCCAATTCTCCCTCCAGCTATGGGTAAATAGCAGGGAAGACTGGGCTCTTTAACCATGGCTAGGTAACCAGTCTAATAGTAAGAAAACTCTGAATTTAAACCTGTTAAACTCCGCTTAATGAATTGACCTTGTGTCACATCCTGCTCGTGCAGAGGGGTTGGTAAATATGATAATAATAATAATATGAAAACTTCTAGAAAAACCAAGATCTACAACAGAAATAAACATCTCGCTTGTAAGATATTGTTCCGATTCTGGTTGCCATGTTAGGCGTTTACGTATCTTATTGGTAATTCCATTGGTAGAAAAGGGTGAATTCTCAGTAGTAGAAAGTCTGTTGTATTCCTTAATATCCTAGGTAAGAACAAGAATCTACGCGTTGTAGGGGAGAGTCCAGTTTTAGTCCTTAAAATCCTTGGTAAGAACAAGAGTGTACTCATTTTAGCGGAGAGTCAAATTATAGTCCTAAAAATCCTAGGTAGAACAAGAGTGTACTCGTTGTAGCAGAGAGTCCAATTGTAGTCTTAAAATCCTAGGTAGAACAAGAGTGTACTCGTTGTAGCAGAGAATCCAGTTGTAGTCCTTAAAATCCTAGTAGAACAAGAGTGTACTCGTTGTAGCAGAGAATCCAGTTGTAGTCCTTAAATCCTAGTAGACAAGAGTGTACTCGTTGTAGCAGAGAATCAGTTGTAGTCCTTCTAGTATTAAGTCCCGTTAGCAACTGATTTCAGGTATTTTACTAATGATCTTAGATACATTCTATATCATTTTTCATTGGTCAATGCCAGCTGCTAGTTTTGGTAAAATCCATAAACATAAGTGGCGATTTTGCGTACATCTTATACGTTAGATAGTCCAACAAATACTCTGGATCATTCTTAAAATGTTCGAGGTTGGGGGGGGGGGAATGAAAGAAAGCAAAAAGATAGACAAATACTTGGACTACTCTTTTATTATAAAGAAAGAAAAGGAAGAAAAACACCACGCTACACAGAAAATATAATAAGAGAGAGAGAGAGAGAGAGAGGAGAGAGAGAGAGAGAGAGAGAGAGAGAGAGAGAGAGGGGGGGGGGCACGCGGAAGCGATAACGTTAATCTGTTTCAATCGAACTCAATGAAAAGATAAAAAGTAGAAAATAAAGAAATAAGACTCTCCGTGTGTGTGTGTGTGTGTGTATGTGCGTGTGTGCGTGTGAGAGAGAGAGAGAGAGAGAGAGAGAGAGAGAGAGAGAGAGAGAGAGAGAGAGTTAAATCAAGATTATTATACGTTTTGCATATTGAACTATTTAGCAATAGCTTTTAAGTAAACATATCAAACGTTGTACTAATCAGATTATCACCATAATGCGGTATATCCACAAGCCTCGCTAGTGATGATGATGATGATGATGATAATAATAATAATAATAATAATAATAATAATAATAATAAGAAGAAGAAGAAGAATCTGGGATTTTGCCAACTATTCCCACCAACAGGTCATGCGATTCCACATGACATTAGTTGAGCAGGTTATTCCTATGCAAGACACGCTATATCAGTAGCGCCCCACCACTGAACTAGGTTATATGATCTCTACGAGAGTTGCCTACACAAATAAATTCTGACATTCAGACACACACACACACATATATTTAAAATAAAGTCATATATCAAAAAAATATTCATTTTCATAATTTCACATTTTTTGGCGCGTGAATATGTTCAATATTTTGAAGGTCATGTGATTTTATTTGACATTTGTTGAGTAGATTTTAAATAGAGCTCATATTCCCGAACAGATGTTTACAAATTTAGTGCGATGTTTCATACATCATTTTTGAACAGAACAAAAACATCCATTTTCAGAAGTGCTATGTAATGGCTTCTCTCTCGAACGGATGTGGTGAACATTCGGTAGGAGTGATTGTCTGACAGCTCCTCAAAGTTCAAATCCTTTGTGGTGACCTGTGGATAGTTACGAGCGAATTCTTTTTTCTTTTTCTCTGAATTTTTTAGATAAAGCTTGATAATTAGTATTATTTGGATTATTCGGACTATTGTCCTCATCTATATTGTTATCGGTTGAAACGTTGTACAGATAACAATAAAGATGAGGACAATAGTCCTAATAATCCAAAATAATAGTTACGTGCGAATTCTTTTTTCTTTTTTTCTTTTTCTCTGAATTTTTGAGATAAGGTTTGATAATTAGTATTATTTGGATTATTCGGACTATTGTCCTCATCTATATTGTTATCGGTTGAAACGTTGTACAGATAACAATAAAGATGAGGACAATAGTCCTAATAATCCAAAATAATAGTTACGTGCGAATTCTTTTTTTCTTTTTTTTTCTTTTTCTCTGAATTTTTGAGATAAGGCTTGATAATTAGTATTATTTGGATTATTCGGACTATTGTCCCCATCTTTATTGTTATCAGTCGAAACGTTGTATAGATAACAATAAACATGAGGATAATAGTCCGAATAATCCGAATTTTTTTTCTTGTTAATTATCAAGAAGAAAAAATGTGGTGGATTTTGCTGTTCCAACGGATCACAGATTGAAAATAAAAGAAAACGAAAATGTAGACAAATACTTAGATCTTGCTAGAGAGCTGAAGAAACTGTGAAACATGAAGGTGACATGGTATCAATTATAATCAGCGATCTTGGAGAATTGGAAAGGAGACTGGAACAATTGAAGGTCAGAGAAAAAATCGAGACCATTCAGACACCAGCATTGTTAAGATCATCTAGAATATTTTGATAAGTCCAGTAGACCTGAAGAGACTTGCTGTCACTCAGCTGTTTAATGTCATATCAACCTTCGTGGGTTATTTAATTTCAAACCATCATTGAAGAATAATAGTGGTACTATTTAAACCATAGGTGGGGTTAAGGGTATTCATACCTTTCCCAAGGGTATTAGTACGAAAGCGAACGGAATAGCACGACTGGAGTTCGAACTCGCTTACTACGATGTCACTACGACAATTCCGTTTTGATTTTGAGGAAAAACGGGAAGAAAAAGGACATGCCACACATTAGAAAGAAAAAAGAGAAAATATAATAAGAAAGAAAGAAAAAAGATAGATGAAAAAAAATATATATAGAGAGAGAGAGACAGGGGAGAGAGAGAGAAATCAGTCGTGTATTTGTCTGTTTCAATGTAAAGATGGAAGGAAGGAAAAAGTAGGAATGGAGAAATATATATATATATATATATTATATATATATATATATATAGAGAGAGAGAGAGAGAGAGAGAGAAGGGGGAAGGGATAGAAAAAGAGAGAGATGGAGGGAAACTGATATACAGATACAGATACACGCACATACATACATACAGACAGACAGACAGAGAGAGACAGAGACAGACAGACAGACAGACAGACAGTGATTAAAAAAAAGAAAAACAAAAGAAAAAAGAATGTTAAATTGTATATGGTTAGTCACATCTTGCAGCAATATGGCTTTCCACTGATTAGTGCTTCATATCGTCGACTCCATATCCAATAGAAATCTTCATACTTTTCTCATAAATATTCATATAACACTTTCTCAGTGGTATCAAGAGTACCAACCCATTTAAATTAAGATCATTATACTTTTTACAAATTTAAGGACCGGTTTAGGTCAGTCGCCTAGGAATCGCAAGTTTCCGAGTTCGATATCGGTCCTCGACAGCTCAGCACAGCTTGGGTAATCTGATCGGTGCGGTAAATAATCTGGGAGGTGATGGTAGGAGCGGCACTCCACCGCAGCAAAACAATTTCCCTGGTCAAGCGCTAGGGAAAAAGGGATGGATTCCGTCACTGTTCGGCGGATACCGACAATAGTACACTCCGTAGACTTTACTTGCGACATATTGAACTATTTTGCAATAGCTCATTAGTATAAATAGCAAACGTTGTAGTAGTTGAATTATCACACCGTGGTATATCCACGCGTCCTGTTAGTAAAGCTATTATTGCATTTAGGACAAATCGATAATTACAATTTATTGTAGACTAGAATTGGCTACCTAGCATCATCTGGGTAGAGGGAGGTAAAAAAGGCGGTCTTGTAGATTCATTATTGTTGAATCACGAATTGGATGCTCGCAGGATGTCCCATTAAAATCCCTATGTAAAAAAAAGACCTTCAATTGATCCAGATACTGTTAAAAGAAAAATCAATGTCTCCAATTTAAAATACTAAATGACAAAAAAGAACAAAAACCCAAAAAACCCCAAAAAACAACCCCCCCCAAAAAAAAACCCCAAAAAACAAATCAAAACAAAAAAAAAATCTAACAAACAAAAAATCCATGCTGTTATCAGTTAAATTTTATTTTTTTAATTATCTTCACGAATATAAACCAAATTATTTTTGTTCAAAAAGCAAAATCTGGTAATAGTAAAGGTGTATATACATTTACTTTGTCATTAATTATTTTATTGTCATAATTTCCTCCGGACATACATACACACAAACTACCCTTTATATATGTACTAGCCGCGGCTACCCGGCGTCGCCTGGGTAGAGGGGATTTTTTAAAGTTAGTCCCGCAGATCCATTATTACTGAATCGTGAGTTGAATCCTCATGGGATGCCCCATTTAAATCCCTATGTAAAAAAATAGACCTTGCATGGATCCAGTTACTCTGAACAGAAATGTTAATATCTACTATCTAAAGTATCAAATGAAAAAATTAATGCTGTTATCATTTAAATTTTATTTTTAATCATCTTCACGAATATAAATCAAATATTCATTATTTCTGTTCAAAAAGCAAGATCTGGTGATAGTAAATGTGTATATACATTTACTTTGTCATTAATTGTTTTTTTCATAGTTTCCTCCGAACATACATACCCTTTATATAAGTATAGATTTAAAAATAATGTAAATATTTTTATGTTTTCTAAAAGTCTTCTAATATGCCGAAAAGTGTTCTGACGTTAAACTCTATCTAGAGGTGAGGTTTCAATTTTAGAATGTTCAGCACCCTATCATTGGCATTATTCCCAGGTCCTTCTAGAATCCTATACATGGGTTAAATAGATTAAAAAAATGAGTTTTAAAATATGTTTCAAAATGAGTTAAAAAAACATATCTTTTCTAAATTATTATAAGCGTCCTGAGTATGACGCTAAACTCCATCTACTGGCAAGGTTCACATTCTGGAGTTCTAGGGAGTTTGGAGTGCCCCTTCATTGCCATTACTCCAAGGTCCACTTTAATCCGGAGTGGTAGTACCTGTTAGGGTTCCATCTATAGTTTTAAATAGATAAAAATGAGTTAGACTTGAGTTTAAAAATTGAATACCCAACAAGAATTATTAAAATAAAACGTCTTCGGCATAAAATAACTCAACAAGGGTTGACGTGCCGTAAAAGCCAACTAAACAATCAAACAAACAAATAAACAAATAATTGGAACTGTATAATATACAATTTCCAGAGAGAGAGAGAGAGAGAGAGAGAGAGAGAGAGAGAGAGAGAGAGAGAGAGAGAGAGAGACTCTCTCTACTCAACTCAGGAATTATTAACAGCTGCTGAGAGTATTGTAAACTGCCTAGGCAGAAACTGAAAATTGTCGGACACCAATATCATCATCATCATCATCATCATCATCAAGGCACAGATTCCATTGGTCATCACTCTTGGTAAGTCCTCTAGGCGGCATCCTGTACAATTGTTTCTTAAGGGATTTTCGTCTGCACAGTTATATATATCGAAAATGCGCTTGGCCTTGTACCAGACTAGCTTAGAATTTATCGATTTATACAATTGCTGTAAATTGGTCTCTTAAAAAAATGTAGGCAACTATTAATTCCTGGGTCGTCGTCCTGAATATCATCTCGATGAGTTTGGTTCTATTCTTTCTTTCTTTCTTTTTTTTTGTATTATTATCCATTGTCCTGCTGGCTATATGTTGCGCTGTCAAACCTTTATTGAATGCATGCCAATACTTCCTAAGTCTCCATTTTTCTTCCTGTCGACTAACAAAAAAAGAAAGAAAGAAAAAAATGAAAGAATTTTACTTGTCCATCGCATTAAAACTCCCCTGCTTGATCTCGTATCTGAATTAGTTATTTTTGTGTAAAGGTTATTCTAAAAAGGGCAATATTTATTTTGGGGTTCTTGTGAACCTCTCTATAGCAAAGATCGCGAAATTGATTCGTTATTTTCAGAAAAGGAAGAGAGTGATTGAATGGAATGCACCTTTCTTTCTACACGATTTTTGACGAAATCTTGAATAATTTGATCGACGGCTCAAAATCTAACAGCATTCATCTTCCCCCATCTAAGTATAATCTTCGAGACAGATAAATCAATTCTTGCTACTGGCTGATATTCTTAAAATTGAACGTGAGGGACAAAACATTTTGGTATTTTCATGCAATTCAAAAATAGAACAAAAAAGAAAAAAGAAAGTTTTCCTTTTCTTAAATGTGTTTCTGATGATTCCTTCTTTTCTCGTAAATCATTCTTTCCGTCGCCATGTCGGCTAGGGCCTGTAGAATACACCGACTGCACCTCTGCACAAGGGTAAAAGACCCAATCACCCGTGATGCTTAAAAACGGAATGCTGATGACTGAGCAGTTCATGACATTCAGCATTCCACTTTAGCCTTTACTTCAGCTAAATGGGCGGTCGGAGAGGCCCATCTCCGATTAATCAATCCCCAGCACTTATATGGTTTGGTTTGTTTTGTTTTACGGTATATAAACCTCAGTGGGTCATTTAATGCCGATAAAGTTTTGAAATAAATCAATTCTTAATGGATAATACAATTTTTTTATAAATACATTTTTCTATTTAACCCATAGATGGGACCCTAACAGGTACTACCACTCCGGGTCAGAGTGGACCGGGGAGCAATGGTGATGAAGGGGTGCTCCACATTCCCCAAACATCCAAAAACTGGAACCTCACCATCAGATAGAGTTTAACGTCATTCCCAGGACATGTAGACCCGCAGCCACAGCCTTCTAGCATCCATATGATAAAAAGGGGTTGGGGGCTTGCCATAAGGGCAATAGGGTTGGGAAAATCATATAGGTGCTAGGGCTTGACGTGACCAGCCGATTGATCGGAGGGTGCCTCTCCGACCGCCCGTCTAGCCCAAGATAAGCACTTATATGATTGACCCGACGGTAATGTCAAATCCCAATCTTTTTATCATATATGTGCCCTGTTTGCTAGGGTTTTAGAATATACCGACTGCACCTCTGCAGTGGGATCAATTTCTCCAATCACCCGTGATAGAACTAGTCATATAATATTTGCATATTTTGATTTAAAAGAAAATTAATTTTTTATTTAAAAAAAATTGATTTTTAGGCGATATTAGATATACTCACAGGTATTTAGCCCTGTCGACTGGGGCTGTAGATTACGCCGACTGCACCTCTATAGAGATGTCAATTTCTCCCATCACCCGTGATAAAACTAATTATAAAATCTTGGTATCTTTTGGTTTAAAAGAAAATTAATTTTGTATTAAAAAATGTAATAATATATATACTCACATGTATTTAGCCCTGTCGGTGGGGCTTTAGAATACACCGACTGTCTCTCTACAGAGGAGTAAGACCCTTCCCCAATGGGACAACCTGTTGGTAGTTGGTAGCGACCCGTGATGCTTAAGGATGGAACCCTGATGACTGAGCAGTCCATGAAAAGCAACTCTCCATTTTGGTGGTCAGAGAGGCCCCTTCCGATCAATCGGCTGGTTATGCCAAGACCTAGCACCTATATGATTGTCCCAACGGTATTACTCTTATGGTAACCCCCATCCCTTTTTATCATATATGTGCTAGAAGGCGGTGGCTGAGGGTATCATGAACTAAACCGTTTCTGGAAGCTATAATTGTGTATAAATGATTACTATCATTAGTAAATATATGTGTTCTCCTCCGGGTGTAAATATTTAAGTTTTAATGTAATAAAATATTATATTGAATTAGAAAGGCTAATTAAATCAAATAAGAATGCAGATAAAAAGATTTGAAACAGAGGCGGAGTATAATCGAAAAATAGAACAACTGAAACTTACTCTTCCATCACTTCCGCCTTTCATTGCTAAATATCCCTAATTTTAATATTTACTTAAATTAGGAAGTAAAGAATAAAATGACAATTATTTCTTCTTGTTAATGGGTTTCTTTAAAGATTTATTCCCGAGACTTTTGCTCATATTGGTTAAAATAAAATCAAACCATTAGAAATCAATAATACTAAGCACATATTTATTGAAATTAAATTTTTAATATCAATATGCAAATTAGCTTTTTCGTTCACACTATAAACCGCTATTTTTTGTATACATAAATACAATTGCATGCTATTAGTATCTAGATATGTCCAACATATGTAACTCCAGTTTCGACTGCGTGGTCAAGTGGCTTTGGCTCTGGACCTTACAAGCTAACATGATTGATCCCATGGGTCCATCACCCAATGCAGCACCTATGCCCCCTTGATTTAAAGGGACAGGGCTGGGTTTATTGCCCAGTGTCTTAGGCGCCCCCTTGAGGGGGAATGGCGACGGGATCAACACATTTTTTGCACCCACCACCCATGAGTCTCGGCTTGTGGGTGGGCCCACATTAATAGGGCCTTGTGCCTATCCCGTACACGTGGGGTACGTGGTAAATATAAATATCTAGATATGACCAACAGTATTAATAATGTAAAATAATTTTATTAATAATCGAAGTTTAAATAAAAATGAAAAAAGAGAATGTGACGTAAATAATTAAGGGAACTGTGATTTGAGTAGTGTTATAGTTTCGGTTACAGACAGACAAACACACAATCTCCATTATAATAAGATTTACTCGAAACCATATAATTGCTTGCAAAGAAGAATGACTTAAGCCACTTAGTGTTGACATGACGTAAAACTAATCAAAGTATTTTTATCAATTGCCAGTGATTTGTAGACGAGACGTGACTAATGTTGTTAGTAATGTTGTTCAAATGACTTTTTCTCTGAAAAAAATGAGAGAGTCTCCGTGGCGTAGTGGCTAACGCGTTGGACTGCGACACTATAGTAAGCGAGTTCGAACTCCAGTCATGCTGTTATATACCCCATCGTCCGGTATACAATAGAGATATATGAGAGAGACTTACTTGGTTACTTCATTTCTGCTTCCTCTTCTTCTTTGGCCAACATCTTTTCGAGACGAGTTCTTCTAACTGCTTATTCTTTTTAACTAAGGGCCTATTTTTCCTGGCTCATTTGATCATTGCAATTAATTGAATGACCAAGACATTTTTTCTTGATCAAGCTTTTATTTTATCTTGCCCATAGTTTTCCGCGTGGACGAAATCAACCACAGCAGAGAGAAGAACGTCCTCTCTGCTCCAATGTCAGGTTGAATTTAATTCTCTAAACTAATTACGTGTTTCTCATGGCGCGTGAGATTCGTGCCTCTAGGTTTCAGGGTTAGCAATAATCACGGGTAAATTTCTACTGGCCCCCTTGAATTCAAAATTAACGGCCCTTATTCTCGCTACAGGGACTATGAACAATCTAGGACACCACTAAATTGTAATAATGCTATTACGTTCACTTTAGGACTAATACCCTTGGGAATGGTATGATCACCCTCATAACCCAGCTATGGGTTAAATAGTACCACTAGTGTTCTTCTACAAGGATGGATATAGAATTAGATTACCCACGAAGGTTGATATGCCATTACACAGAGAAACCGAAACCAATCTCTTGCAGAATTTACTGAAGAAAAAACCCTAGAATATCTCGACATCTTACTCAGACAAACCCTATTTCGTGGGTGGGGTGGTCCTCGTGAGGTAGTAGCAAACGTGCTGGGTTGTGTAGGCGAGAACGAATACCAATCGCGCTATTATGTTCATTTTCGGACTAATATCCTTGGGAAAGGTATGAACGCCCTCATCCCTCAGCTATGGGCTAAATAGTAACACTCATGGCATAAGATAACCCACGAAGGTTTATATGCCATTAAGCAAAGAAACCAAACTAAACCAAGAGCAATGGCTGATAAATCGATAGACAGAGATAGAGATAGATAGATAGATAGATATAGAGAAACGGGGTGGGGGTGGGGGTGGAGGATACGTATAAGCGAGACAGAACATCATCTGACCTCCCAAAAGACCACAGACAAATAACAAATAACAGTCAGAAACCTTTTCAAATTTCTGGCAATGTCCAGGTATTATTTTCACCCCTTTTGAGTTTTTCACATCAGCGTTGGCTGATGGTATTTCACTGGAGTCTGAGTGACAACAAGTCTCCTCAGGTCTCCAGGACTCTTCGGAGTATTCTAGCCGATTGCAGCAGTGCAGTAGTCTGGATGGTCTCAATTCTTCCTCTGATTTCTAGATCCCCCCAGTCTTTTTTTTTCAAGTTTATTGGTACCGTTCCAAGTGCACCAACTACAATTGGTATCACTTTCACTCTCATATTCCACAGCTTTTTCAATTCTCTGGCAAGGTCCAGGTATTTATCCATCTTTTCATTTTTCCTTCAGCTTCACCCTGTGATCTGCTCGGACCGCAAAATCCACCAGTTGACACGTTCTCTTTTTTTCATCAATATTAGGTCTGGTCTCCTGGCTGGGATAGGGTGATCCGCCTTTATCTCGAAGTCCAAGAGAATTTTCCCAGAGAATATTATTATTATTATTATTATTATTATTATTATTATTATTATTATTCACTCCTTTAGAGTTTTCACATTAGCGTTAGCTGATGGTCTTTCACTGGAGTCTGAGTGACAGCAAGTCTCCTCAGGTCTCCAGGACTCTTCTGAGTATTCTGGCAGATTGCAGCAGTGCAGTATTCTGGATGGTCTCAATCTTTCCTCTGATGTCCAGATTTTCCAATCCCTTTTCCAATCCCTTTGGGACTGTTCCAAGTGCACCAACTACAATTGGTATCACTTTCACTTTCATATTCCATAACTTTTTCAGTTCTCTGGCAAGGTCCAGGTATTTATCCATCTTTTCATTTTCTTTCAGCTTTACCCTGTGATCTGCTGGAACTGCAAAATCCACCAATTGACAAGTTCTTTCTTTTTTGTTTATCAACATTAAGTTTGGTCTTCTTGCTGGGATAAGGTGATCCATTTTTCTTTCAAAGTCCCAGAGTATTTAATGCGTTTCGTTCTCAAGAACAGATTCTGGTTTATTATTATACTGGGCGAAGATGAAAGAAAACGATAAGATAGACAAATACCTGGACCTAGCCAGGGAACTGAAAAAAAAAACTGTGGAATATTACCTCGATAATGATGTTGATGATGATATACTTATAGACATAAGGTATAAACAGATGAGAATCATATCATATCATATCATATCAGAGAGAGAGAGAGAGAGAGAGAGAGAGAGAGAGAGAGAGAGAGAGAGAGAGAGAGAGAGAGTAAAAGGAATATATATATATATATATATATATATAATAGCGTTCGGCTAGGAATCACAAGGTTGCTGGTTCGATACCGACCCTTACCAATTCAGCGTATGAGTATTGCAGTATTTTTCCTTATATGACATGTGTGGTGTATTGGGATGGGTGGGAAGGGTTGACACGTTTGATGTTGATTCAATTTGTGTTGCATGCTGAGAATATTGGTTTTCTCTGTGGGTGATTTGAGACCCTTCTAATCTGTTGTGTCTATTTTCGCGATATGGAATTTTGCTTTATTGTTTTTATTTGCTACTGTATTTTTCCTATATTGGATCTAATAGGGCCGGTTTAGATCAGTCGGTAGAGCACTTGCCGAGGAATAGACAAGGTTCCTGGTTCGATTACCGGCCCTCGCCAACTTAGCGTATGAGTAGCACAGGGATCTGTACGATAAAGTGAGGAGCCGATGGTAGATGTGGCGCTCCACCCCAAACGTGAAAACAATTTCCTTAGTCTAGCGCTAGTGAAAGGGGATAGACTCCCTCGCTGTCTGGCTGTCTTTTTCCTATATTGGGTGTAATAGGGCCGGTTTAGCTTAGTCGGTAGAACACTTGCCTAGGAATAGACAAGGTTCCTGGTTCGATACCGGCCCTCGACAACTTAGCGTATGAGTAGCACAGGGATCTGCGCGGTAAAGTGAGGAGCTAATGGTAGGTTGGCGCTCGACATTAGACGCTAAAAACTAATATCCTTGGTCTAGCGCTAGTGAAAAGGGGAATAGACTCCCTCGCTGTCTGGCTGATACCGACATTAGGCCGACGACTTTACTTTTTTTTATATATGTATATTTGTAAATAAAAAGGCCTTAAATACCAGGAGTATCGTGATTATGGGCCATTTCCACTCGTGGGTATCTGAGGCCTACAGAGTTTCGTCAGACCACTTTGTTTATATAAATTAAGCATTGAGCTCTCATACAGAACCTGAACTCTACAACAAACTACTATTAGAGGATAGGACCAGCCTAGAATCACCCTTGTACCATGAAACGTGGTACCCCAACAAAGTATATATGTATATATGTATATAGTCTTTCTCCCCCACCCACAAATTATGGCACTAATGAATCCATCTTGGAATTATTTGCTGTCTTAATCACTTGGACATCTACATTCCATTAATATGCAATCCATGATGGACTCTTTTGTTTTTTGGATTTAGATTCTATCTCTTTTTCCCTGTAGGCTTTTATTTTGATCTACGTTAGTAAGTCGTCCGGTGGCCTAAAGTCTGTATCAGCGAGTCTATCCCCCTTTTCAGTAGTGCTAGACCGAGGAGATTGTTTTTGCATCCCAGGTAGAGCGCCACACCTACCATCAGCTCATCACTTTAGCACACAGATCCCTGTGCTACTCATCAACTCAGCGTATGAGTAGCACAGGGATCTGTGCGGTTAAGTGAAGAGCTGATGGTAGGTGTGGCGCTTCAACCCAGACGCATAAACAATCTACTTGTGAAAATCTCGCTAGTGAAAAGGGGATAGACTCCCTTGCTGTCTGGCTGATACCGAAATTAGGCCACCCCGCCGACTTTATAAGTAAAAGAAAGTAAAGTCGTCGGTGTAGCCTAAAGTCGGTATCAGCCAGACAGCGATAGAGTCTATCCCCTTTTCACTAGCGCTAGACCCTGGAGATTGTTTTCACGTTTGAGGTGGAGCACCAAACCTACCATCAGCTTCTCACTTTACCACATAGGTCCCTGTGCTACTAATACACTGAGTTGGCGAGGGCCGGTATCGAACCCAGAACCTTGCGATTCCTATGCAAATGCTATACCGACTGAACTAAACCGAAATCAACATTGAAACTTGGTTGCCAAAAACATGAACATGTCGCCATTTAAAAATGGCTACACACGACAAAATTTTTTATTTCGGCCGTGAACGTTTCAGTCGCAGAAATTCCGCCATTTTGTCCTTTATTGGCTGTTTCTTTTGAAGGTGAATATTCTTACTCAACTCATCGTTAAGACTGTTGCATGCTTAATGGTATTAATGAATCTTACTCTAACAGATTGCGTGTAGTTTATTGTACTCGTGTTTATATTTAGAAGTATCATATATTTTGCGAATATGAAAGCCGATATTAGCGGAAAAAAGTTTTCTTTTCTTAGACATTTGACATGGAGGGGAATGTGTTGTAAACTTTATGCACTGAACACTTTGCATGGATTCCCGGATTTCGCCATCGTCTCTGTTTTGCTTTCTTACAAATTCAATCATGCAAGTTACTAATTGTGGTACAAGAAAAATGAAACATTTTGCAAATGGAGGATTTGCAGAAAGGGAGACAACTCTGTAAAAGCATTATTAAAACTAAATTAAATACTTCCATTAATAATGGCCTCAGATAGAATGCGTGCGTCGTTATCTCCATGCTTTTAATACTTCATTTATTTTTCATGTCTTTGAAAGATAATAATATAGCTGATAAAAAATGGACTCTCTCGTCGATTTCGAGGCATAAGGGTTCATCCACTGAACAACCTACACAATGGTTTTGTTAATAGAGGTGATGGCTTGTGTTGGACCATCCGCACTTTTTGGCACAGTCGATAGGAAAAAATCGGGGCACAACTATGCCACAAACCCAATCAACGATAGACCTCAGGTTCTCCAATTCAAAGTTTTCCTTCTCCTAGACTGATTACCTATCCAGGGTTAAATAGCCCAGTCCTCTGGTCAACGAGTCCATTTTCCACGACTCTAACCATTATGCCCGCCCCTCCATTATACCTGATAATACACGTTAATTATAGACCAGGGAAATCGTTATTGGATTAACGTAGTAAAAAGTACAGTCGATAGAGTGGCCTAATGTTAGTGTCAGTCGGAGAGCGAGGGTATCTATCCTCTTTTTACTAGTGCTAGACCAGGCTGTCACTCGGTCGATTTTTTGCTTTGTGTTGAGAGCTAAAATTTTAAGTACGAGCGAGCTTCAGATACGCTTGCGTTAATGAGTTCATATGAACAAATGTTCATATGAACTCATTAACGCAAGCGTATCTGAAGCTCGCTCGTACTTAAAATTTTAGCTCTCAACACAAAGCAAAAAATCTCAACACAAAGCAAAAAATCCTAAATTTATTACGCTAAAGAAAAATACTATTTACAAAAAAAAAACAAAAACATTAAAACATATTACAGCACATAATTCATTACATTCTATTATTATGTTTTAGTGCTATTTTTTATGGTTAAAAACATAACAAAAATTAAGGTGTTTTTGGAGGACAGGAACGGATTAACTCTTAAGTCAAGGTATCACTGGGAGGACTGGAACGGATTAATGACCTTTTAGTTTATTTTAATGGAGAAACTTGATTTGATATTCGAGGAAATTGAGTTATGAGAGGAACAAATTAAACTCGTAAGTCAAGGTACCTTCTGTTTTAATTAGATTTCTTTTAAATGTTCTGAATCAGAAGGTCTTTTCGTCTCTGCATCAAAGGCTTTTATCTTATTTTGGGGGGTATCTGGAAACATGTCACCATATAGTGTTACATAATTTACGAGCAGTTATAAATTATGAGCGTACCTGTAGTTAGAATTTTGAATTAGGGTCCGTTAACCTAAAATGATGTGGTCCATTGAAAGTTACCCGACAGTTGGCCGAGAGTAGAAGTGTATTAAGTAAGAAAGACCAACATATCATCTAATCTATATCTCTGTCCCATGAGTATAATGTTGTCTAAACCTCTTATATATCCTTTTATTACTTTGATTCTAATTACCGTCTCATTTCCTTTGATCACCAGGAAATGGACTCGTCGACCCGAGTTCAATTCCTGGACGAAGCTGTTGTCATTTCACATAGCGCTAATTCCCTTGGGAAAGCTATGAATCCAATTTTTCCTCCGGCTATGGATAAATAGCAGGGCAGACTGGGCTCTTTGACTATGGCTAGGTAACCAGTCTAGGAGAAGGAAAACTCTGATTTCAAAACTGCTAAACGTTCTTTTAAAAATTGACCTCGTGTTGCATCCTGCTCATGCGGAGGATTGATATATATATATAATATATATAGGACCGTTTGGTTCACTTTTGTCATATAGTTTTGTATTTTTTTGCACATACACACATACCCACTCTCTCTCTCTCTTTCTATCTCACAAATATCCCATATATATATGTATATATATATATATATATATATATATATATATATGTGTGTGTGTGTGTGTGTATATGATTAATGACTCCAAAGTCTAAAATAAATCCCCCAAAATAATAATGATAAGGTGGCCTAAAGTCGGTATCAGCCAGACAGCGAGTGGGTTTATCCTCTTTTCACTAGCGCTAGACCAAGGAGATTGTTTTCACGTTTGAAGTGGAGCGCCACATCTACCATCAGCTCCCCACTTTATCGTACAGATCCCTGTGCTACTCATACGCTAAGTTGTCGAGGGCCGGTATCGAACCAGGAACCTCGTCTATTCCTAGGCAAGTGGTGTACCGACTGATCTAAACCGGCCCTATTAGATCCAATATAGGAAAAATAAAGTAGCAAATAAAAACAATAAAGCAAAATTCCATATCGCGAAAATAGACACAACAGATTAGAAGGGTCTCAAATCACCCACAGAGAAAACCAATATTCTCAGCATGCAACACAAATTGAATCAACATCAAATGTGTCAATCCTTCCCACCCATCCCAATACACCACACCATATCATATAAGGAAAAATACAAACAAAAACATTAGTTTGGTCTGAAAATCGCATAGGCTAGAAACTTTCAATTATCAAGTGACATTGACTCCATGTCTACGCTACCCTAATATATATATATATATATATATATATATATATATATATATTATATATAATCCATATATTCTCCCTCCAGCTATAGGTTAAATAGTAGGGCAGACTGGGCTCTTTAACCTTGGGTAGGTAACTAGTCTAGGAGAGGGATAACTCTGAATTCAAAATTCCTGAGGTCAGTCGTTGATTGGGTTCTTGGCATTCCGTGATGCACCAATTCTTTCCTATCGACTGTGCCAAAAAGTGTGGAATGGTCCTACACAAGCCTTCACCACTATAAACAAATCACTGTGCTGGTTGTTCACTGGATGAACACTCATGCGTCGAAAATCGACGAGAGAGTCCATTTAAAAAAAAAATTATATATATATATATATATATATATATATATATATATATATATATATCCGTCTGTTGGTTGGTTTTGAAGGCTATCACTATGCAAGTGTAAAGCAAAAGAAGGTAACTATGGTGTTGTTTGTTAACCTGTGAATTATTCTTAATATTTCGAGATAAACATCTCTTTACAGAATTCAGAACTGCGGAGACATGGAATAAACTGTCCGCGTCTGTTGTAGGCTGCCGAAGCACTGAATCGTTCAAAGCCTCCATGCTTCCTGTAGTCCGCCGACATTATACCTGATGCCACTCTCCACATACATATGCACACACGCGCACACATACATGCATATTACTACTGTAAACTGTTCATGTTCCTGACACTAATAAATTATTCTGTGTACTTGACATAAGACTTTGATGAGTTGTGGTGCACCTGAGCACTGTACACAATAAATTTCATTATCATTCACAGAAGATTCCCAGAACTGAAGTTGTTGCTAGTCGCTATCCATTTGACTCTCTCTATATATACAAGGTGTGTCAAAAAAGTATCGAGTTTTTTAAAAACTTTTTGACACACATTATATTTTGAAAAAAAAAAAAAAAAAAAAAAGCGAAAAAAACAACAAAAACAACGTTCCATTCATTGTTTATTTCTATCTTGGTAAATACAGCTTTAAACTTGGTACTTTTTTGACACACCTTGTATTCTGATAAAAAATTAATGAATGGGACGATATTTTTTTTCAGAAAACCAGATGTATTAAAAAGTACAAAAATGTGAATCCTTTTTGACACACTATATATATATATATATATATTATTATATATATATATATATTATATATATATATATATATATAGTAGTAGAAAAAAGTGAGTTATGGGTCTGCAATATATAAATATTGCTCTGTATATACTTAGTTTATTATCTCTATTAGGGATTTGAAATAATCCTTGTATAAATCTCTTGCTGCGCATCTGCATGAACATGTATTGTGGATATACGGAGGATATAGATGATCCAAAATAGAATCGCCTCCAACTTACCTGTCTATTGGATACTTTTATCAATCTCTCTCTCTCTCTCTCTCTCTCTTTTATATATATATATATAATATATATATATATATATATATATATATATATATATATAATAACAGACAAGTATTTGGTGCTTAGCTTTTTATTCAGCTTCTCTCTATATGACCCTGTGTAACACTATCTATCTATCTATCTATCTATCTATCTATCTATCTCAGTCTGTTCATATCTATCAATCAATCAATCAATCTATCTATCTATCTATCTATCTATCTATCTATCTATCTCACGCTTTTTAACACTATATATCTATATCACTCTGTTCATATCTATCTATCTATCTATCTCACGCTATTTAATAATATCTATCTATATCACTCTGTTCATATCTATCTATCTATCTATCTATCTATCTATCAATCAATCTCACGCTGTTTAACAATATATGTCTATATCACTCTGCTCATATCTATCTATCTATCTATCTATCTATCTATCTCACGCTGTTTAACAATATCTATCTGTGTCAGACTGTTCATATCTATCTATCCATCTATCTATCTCGCGCTGATTAATAATATCTATCTATATCACTCTGCTCATATCTATCTATCTATCTATCTATCTATCTCACCCTGTTTAAAAATATCTATATCAGCCTGTCTAAAACTATCTATCTATATCCACCTGTTTAACACTATCTATCTATCTATCTATCTATCTATCTACCAGCGTGAAAACTGTTCAAAATGCCTGCGTACAAGTACATTCGACTATCTTCGGTCATTTTCGAGGGCGCAGGTGCTCCTACCGCCGTAGAGTGATTGTTTGATTCTGAGTTCAAGGATTTTTTTTTTTATATATCGTATTTGTGAGTTAATGATACACTTCCTGCAATTCCCTTTGACAATCGTCAAGAATGGCTACACACTACGAAAAAGTTTATTACATTTTATATAGAACTAGAAGTGGCTACCCGGCGTCACCTGGATAGAGGGGTGGGTAAAAATATTAGCCTTGCAGATCTATTATTACTGAATTACGAGTAAAATCCCTACGTAAAAAGACCTTGCGTTGATCCTGTCTGGTGGGGAGTCAGAAAAAAAAAAGGCACAGACCCTCAAGAAAGAAAAATTAAAATATTTTAAATGCAAAAAAAAAAAAAAAAAAAAGAAAAAAAAAGAAAAAAATTCTATGCTCTTTATTAAATTTTATTGTTTAATTCCCGGCTCAGTCGGTAGAAGCGTTCGGCTAGAAACCACAAGGGTTCGATACCGGTCCTCGCCACTCGCTATGAGATAGTAGCACAGGGATAATGTGCGGTAAAGTAAGGAGGGTGATGGTAGGTGTGGTGCTCCACCCTCAGACGCCCAAAACAATCTCTTTGGTCTAGCGCTATTCAAAAGGGGATAGACTCCCTCGCTGACTGGCTGATACCGACTTTAGGCCGCCCCGACCACTTTACTTATACTCACGAATAAATCTATTCTTCATTAGTTTTGCTCAAAAAGCAAGACCTGGTGATAGTGAATGTATACTTATATTTGCTTTTTCATTAATTGTTATCTTTTCGTGATATCCTCTGGACATACACACATACATACACTCACGCCAACTACGCATATATATATATATATATATATATATATATATTATATAATATATATACTATATACTATTATATATACCATAACTACCACTCTCCGCACGAGCAGGATGCGACACAAGGAGTTTAACAGGTTGAATTCAGAGTTTTTTTTGCTTTCTCTAGACTGGTTACCTAGGCATGGTCAAGAGCCTATTCTACCCTGCTATTTACCCATAGCTGGAGGGAGAATTGGATTCATAGCTTTCCCAAGGGTATTAGCGCTCATGTGAAATGCAAACAGCTTTTCAAGGGATTGAACTCGGGTCGACGAGTCCATTTCCTACGACTCAAACCATTACACCACGCACCTCCATTTATATATGTATAGATTTATACATTATTGATTATTTTTCTTGCATCCTACTCGTGCACAGAGTTTTGGGTAAATACTATCACTAACGATAAAAAAAAGGTTAACGAAATTTTTCGCGCTATATCACGTTCGCCGTTCCGGATTGATTAATACCAGCAGGACCCGTAGAATTTCCATGAAACGAAACAAAAAAATCAAGCGGATCTATTTAAGCCAGAAACGATGATTTGCAATTTCATTATATATAAATCCTACTTTTGTCTTTGCAATAAATAATACAAAAATAAAAGTGACAAAATCACGACTCAGAAAAAAAATGTTAGGCAGAAAATTCACCAGACGCTGACTTGCTAAAACATAGCGTAAATTAGGGCAGGAGGCCTGGACAACATAAGATCAAAATTACCAAAATATCTTCCACAATTCACAATTTCAATATTACAAATAAAAGTAATATGTAACTTCTTTTTTTAATTCATTATAATTTTACGTTGTGCATTTAAGCGACGCAAGACCACTTGAAATTATTCGTTTTTTAAGATTAGGTGAAATAGAATGAGACATATAAGAAATCTCCTTTTTAACCAGAGGGTATTGCAGGATGGTAACGGACGGAAGATTTAGGAACACGCGTATTAATATATAAATAATCTCGATGAAAAAGTACTTCATATAATTTGTGAACTGAGAAAGTGTTTTCATTTGAATCGTTTGGTGGCTGAAAGAGTTGAATATCTGTCATGTAAATCCTTATTATCTAGTGTTGCTTATCTGCCGAATTTTTATTTCTTATCGGTGTTTTCACTTCAGCTAAATAATGGACCATTCCGTTTTCCTTATAAAGAAAGTTGTTTGTTTTTCTATATATTCATACTCGTGTTCCTTAATTTACGACCGTTATCATCTTGTAACACTTTGTGTTTAAAAATGAGATAATCGAAACCCAGGTTAGATTATACAACAGTCGGTAGAGCGTTCGGCTAGAAACCACAAGGTTCCTAGTTCGATACCAGCCCTCGCCAATTCAGCATATGAGTAGCACAGGGATCTGTGCGGTAAAGTAAAGAGCTGATGGTAGGTGTGGCGCTCCACCTCAGACGAAAAAACAATCTCCTTGGCTCCAGCGCTAGTGAAAAGGGGATAGATTCTCTCGCTGATTGGCTGATATCGACTTTAGGCCACCCGACGACTTTACTTACTTATCTCTTCCCTAAAGTAAAGTAAAGTCGTAGGAGTGGTCTAAAGTCGGTATCAGCCAGACAGCACGGGAGTATACACATATCAGTAAACATAAGGCAGGTTGATTTTTCACTTTTTAAAAACAGCGAAAGTTGTATGTTGCTATAGTAAAAACTTATACCAAAAACTAGATCTCTTACATTATTTGAGGAAATAGCGTCAAAGATCGCCAGTTAAAATGCACTCAAAATCCTCGTTTTCCCAACATTTGGCCCAGAAATCAGTTAGAAAATTTAGCAATTTCAATATTTAGAACAGAAATTTATTTTACTAAGATGAAACGAATAAGATATTATAACTAGAATTAAGATTGAAAATATCCCCCTATCATCGCCGTCACCTCAGATTTGCTGCTTTTTACATCATTAATTAAGCTGTAACAGGGATAACATTTTAAAAGACTGAATAATATTTACATTTTTTGTGTAGTTACGAAAGAGTTTTCTTTTTGCACGGCTTCGTGTTATTTTGTTACATGTGTCGCATAGTTCGTAATGAAGAATCGTAGGAAATGGACTCGTCAACCCGAGTTCAAATCCTGGACGAAGCCACAGTTCACATAGCGTTAATACCCTTGGGAAAGATATGAATTCAACTATTTTCCCTCCAGCTGTGGCTAAATAGTAGGGCAGACTGGGCCCTTTAATCATGGCTAGGTAACCAGTCTAGGAGAAAGAAAACTATGAATTCAAACCTGTTAAACTCCGCTTAAGAAATTTACCATCCTACTCGTGCGCAGGGGCTGGTATATATATATATATACTATATTATAATATATATATATATATATATATTATATATGCACTCGTCGACCAGGTTCAAATCCTGGACGAAAAGCCACAGTTCACATAGCCGCTAATACCCATGAAAACTGTATGAATCCAACTAATCTCCCTCCAGCTATGGGTAAAATGGTAGGTCAGACTGGGCTCTTTAACATTGGTTAGACAACCAGTCTAAGAGAAGGAAAACTCTGAATTCAGACCTCTTAAATCTCCACTTGGGGTTGTCACTACTAGATTTTATCAAGCCTTTTCCGAACGTTCCTAGTGCATCAACTATAATTGGTATCACCGTCACTTTTATGTAAAAATTCAAGTGTCGTAGTAAAAAAAACAAAACAAAAATTTAAAGCTTCAATAAAACAAGCAAACAGTAAAAGTAACATCGTGGAATTATATCGAGAGTCAGTGGAGGGTCCCCGTTCGGATACTCTCACGAAACCACTCGGCTGGTCGTTGGAGGAGATCCGCTCTTAATGGAATTGGACGACAGGTGTCGGGATTTTCTTTTCAATAACTCTCAGTTCTCCCTCACTTGGCGGCTTGCTCGCAATGCGTTGCCCCTTGATAGCCTAACCTTCAAAGCGTGCATGACAGAAATGCCCGATTGCCGCCTTAGTTTAGAGGAAACGGCCGAGCACGCCTTCTTCTACTGTTGATTTATTATCAAAACCAAACCGTAACAAGATCAGAGCAAATACTCATCCTGAAAGTTGATGCTCAGATGTACTTACTTTTATTTTGTAAAACGCTTATAAAAGTAAAGTATGCGAAGTGGCCTATTGTCGGTATCAGCCGGGCAGCGAGAGAGAATTTATCCCCTTTTCACTAGCGTCTGAGATGGAGCGCCGCACCTACCATCAGCTCCCCATTTTATAGCAGAGATTCTAGCCGTGCTGCTCATGAGTTGGTGAGTCCCGGTATCGAATCCGAATCCTCGTGGTTCCGAAGCGGATACTTTACCGACTGAGCTAAACCGACCCAAATGCGTCGTATATATATATATAATATATATATATATATATATATATATATATATATTTGAGAATAAAAGCCTTAAATACCATGGGTATCGTGGGTTATGGACCATTTCCACTCGCGAGTATGCCCACGAGCTTTTTCAGACCACTGATATATTTTTATTTAGACAGGCACATGGCAAACTTATTTTATATTAATACATTTCACCTCCCTCATTCAGGGATGGTCATATTGCATTCTTTCTTTTCAAGTGTCTTTTTTATTGGTGGAAATTTTTTTTTTTCTTGGTTGGCGGTGTTTTTTTTAAATTTTTTTTTTAAATTTGTCTGCTAGTCTCTTTGGTAAAATCGTGAGCATACTCGCGAGTGGAAATGGTCCATAACCACGATACCCATGGTATTTTAAGGCCGCTTTTATTCCCAAATAACTTTGCTCTGTTTACAATAATTAAAACATTGAGCTCTTATACGGAACCTGAACCTCTACAACAAACTACTGTAGAGAATTTAGGACCGCACCTAGAATCACCTTGTACCAAGAAACTCTGGTACCGCACCAAATGTATATACTAATATATATATATATATATATATATATATAATATATATATATATATAATTTCCTCCGCCCGATTCGTTAACTTCTTGGCCATTTAAAGCTGCCCTTTAAGGGTGTGTTTAAACTATTTAATACTATAAGTGTTGTTTATATCAT
>CM042149.1:115638354-115645854 GCA_023376005.1 Doryteuthis pealeii
AGTTCCAATTCTGCAGCTCTGGGAATGTGTAGTACTCCTTCATAACTATTACCCTCAAGTCCACTCTGACCTGGAGTGGTAGAATTTATTAGGGTACAATCTATGGATTAAATAGAAAAAATGACTTTAAAAAATGAATTTACAAAGATGTCAGTACCCATCAACAATGAATAAAACAAAACGTCTTCGGCATTAAATAACCGCACAAGGGATGACATGCCGTAAAATCCAGCTAACTACACTCATTTTTATTATAATCTCGCATTTAATTGTAAATTTGTTGCATGTTATTAAATCTTTTGCATATATATATATATATATATATATATATATATATATAGAGAGAGAGAGAGAGAAGAAGAGAAGAGAGAGAGTACTTCAGTTCCAGTGATCTTTTGAAAAAGAGATTTTATCTCGAAAATTCAAGAATAAAATACAGGTTAACACACAACACCGTTGTTACCGTATTTTTTTTCTTTACACCTGCATTGTGATAGCCTTCAAAATCAACCTCCAAATCAATATATATATATATATATATATATATATATATATATTATATATATTGGGTTGTTTACAAAAACATCTCAGGACACTAGAGAATCAGAATTGCCTACGCAGGATTTTAGGGATAGAATGGTTGTCATTTACACCAGACACCACAATACTTGAAAGATGTCATCTACCTAGTATTGAGAGTCTAATCCTCAGATCACGTCTCCGCTGGTCAGGTCATTTGGTCCGCATGAATGATTGCCGAATCCCCAAACAATTATTTTACGGGGAAATCTCAACTGGCAAACGTCGTCGGTGCAAACCCAAATTGAGGTTTAAGGACTGCCTCAAGGAAACTCAGAAGAACACTGCTATTGCTGCTGAGGACTGGGAGAAGCTAGCTTGTAATAGACCTAGCTGGAGAGCCACTATCTACCTGTCTGTGGAAGAATTTGAGTCCAACCGAAACAAACACCAAAAACTAAAACGGTCAATTAGAAAGGGTAATTTTCAACCAAACAACATTCAAAGTGGAGAAGTTTCAACATGTGGTTTATGTGGAAAAGAATGTCTCTCCAGGGCTGGCCTGGTGAGTTATCTGAGAAAACACAGGAATGGAGAGTCAAATACAACTGGCATATAAATATGATGATAAAAAAAATAAATAAAAAAAAGCAGGAAATGGTCTTACTCGAATCACGAGTTGACAGCCAATATATATATAGGTTTTATATTTTGCTTCAAGCATTGTACGTATGTGTTTAAAATAGAAATTTAAAGGTAATTGACAAATCAATGGAATAGGTGATGAAAATGATGTTTATTTACCTGTTTCATAAATATTTTCGGGATAAAATCCCATCCTCAGGGGTTTTGGAGGTACGTGTGTTTTTTTAGTACTTATATTAGAAAACAGGTAAATAAACATAATTTTCATCACCTATTCCATTGCATTGTCAATTGCCTTCTAATTTCTATTTAAAAAAATAAATATTTGTGAATAAAAAGGCCTTAAATACCAGGGGTATCGTGATTATGGACCATTTCACGATACCCCTGGTATTTAAGGCATTTCTATTCACAAATAAATTTTCTCTGTTTATAAAAATTAAGCATTGAGCTCTCACACGGACCCTGAACTCTACAACAAACTACTGTTAAAGAATAGGACCAGTCTAGAATCACCCTTGTACCAAGAAAAGTGGTACACCAACTAAGAATATATTATATATATATATAATATATATATAGGGTCATCCACAGACACGTGTTTTGACTTATCAAGTCTCTTCAGTGTGGCTAGACATTTTGTAAGCCGGAATTGAAATCCGATCGGTTGGGTGTCAGTCCGGCACCTTAACAATTAGGCTGTCTTCACTTACAGAATAGGAAGAGGATTTTAACTGTTTTAATACACACATCGCTTTGTGTGTAAAGGCCGTCACAGAGTGCTCCATTCCGTATATAGAAGAGCGTTGATATATATATATATACTAACTCGATTATTCGATTAATGCGATTTCTAATAATGGTAGATATTTTTTAAATACTTCTTCTGGAAATTTACTGTTCAGGCTGATTTCAGAAGTCTATTACCAAATTGGATTTTTCTTTTGGTAACAGAGTAATATATTGTTACGATTTTAGTGGGCATCCTTTACGCTTTAAGCAAGAGCGCTTGTCCAGCGGAGATCATTGGTAAAGAATCCTTTGGTTGTTTCTTGGTGCTCCTCAGTCTTGCAAGTCCTTCTTCAATGATTGAAAATGGATGTCTCTCAGTATCAGTGATTAAGTAGTCAACAAGCCACACATTCGGGCTGTTGATTGGCTGAGGTTTAAACCACGTGACCTCGCTTAGTCTATAAATTTAAGTGGTGTATTGTAGCACGGCTTATATACCACAAATAATCCAACAAATACTGTAATAGTGTAAAAGAATTGAATGATTTCAGAAATAATGGAAACTTAACTTTTTAGATAAAATTTGTTACTTTTATTATTTAATACTAGCAAAAGAAAAAAAAGAAGCCCCACGGGCGATGTAAAAATCAGTTTTTGCCACGCTCTTTCGTAAAAAAATGTAAACAGATCTTGGAAATCTTATAATCTTTTATTATAATAGACAAAACATTTTTGCTGTTAAAATTCAAATAAATATGTTTTCTTTTTAATAAAACCAAATTTTCGACGGTTAAACTCAAATTAATTCAAATATTTAAGGTTTTTATTTGGCAGGGGGGCATCAAAACCATTCTGTTTTGATTATCATCTGTCATAAAACAAAACTTTATGATAATCAAAACAGACGTTTTTTTTCACCGTATAATAAAACATAAAATTTAATGTAGAAGAATATTATGTGAGTATTTCTCGTTTGTAAATAGTTTTCTAGAAAAATTCTATACGTTAGATAACTTTTAAATATATATCAAAATAAAACAAGCTATGTATAAATCAATAATACCGGGCATCTATTTATTAGAACTTGTTTTACAAATAATGTTTTAATGTTGTATACTTAATTTCTGGGTATATATAATAAAGGGTTGGTCCTAATTGATGATTGTGAATTAAGTACTCATTGATAAACTTACGCAATACCTTAGGGTATTGCGACGTAAGCAGTGACGTAGATTCGGTTACAGATACGGAATCTACCTTATATATAGGTAGTTTTATTCTATCTCATTATTTGTTGCATTTTATCAAAAACGCCTCGGGTTGATGCACACACAGCGAGGTCAAATTGCATAAATTCAGTATTAGTTACATTTTGAGTAAAAATTGGAATAGAAAATAATAATCATGATGTAAATTTACGTACCGCTTTATTTGATAATAACTAAAGTGATGCCTTCAAGTATTTACAAACAAACTAGAAGTTAACAAATTCTTATGCAGTGGATAAGATCGTCTTTTTGGAGGTATAGGTCATATTTGACTGGCTTCGTAACTTTTGAGATATTAGTATTATTAGGATTATTCGGACTATTGTCCTCATCTTTATTGTTATCTGTATAACGTTTCGGCCTTTGTGCCCTCTGGTCTTCTTCAGTTATTTCTTGTCGGACTCCGGAACCTTTTCGAACTCTGGAACCTTCTTGTAATCGGGAGCCATCACGGAACTTTGAACCCAAACCCTTTATTCAATCCATTTTTGTGGCGCTGACGTAATTCAGTATTATGCATCTCGTATCATTTTTGTGTGACGGAAATTTGTGTATATCTGGTAAAATTAGGGCTGTGATGAAAGTTTGTTCCGGAGATCCCCATGGCATTGTTCCTTCCGGATTATGAAATAAAATGGAATTTAATTGTCTGAATTTTAGAGTGAAAACAAGAGGACTCTTTATTTTTTGATATGTAAGATTTTCTGTTTCTGATTTAATCTGATTCATAGTGTGTTTGGCAGAATTTGATACGTTTATCATATTTTAGATGTGGCAATAAATTTGAGTACTAGTTATATACTCGTTCACCATCGGGTAAATAAACGAGAAGAGAGAGAGAGAGAGAGAGAGAGAGAGAGAGAGAGAGAGAGAGAGAAAGAGAGAGAGAGAGAGAGAGAGAGAGGGTGTGTGTGTGCTCAGCCGCCAGGAGTCATGGGTAACCACCCACAGCCTCATTGGGGGTACTTTACCCCCTGCAGAGGTGCAATCAGTGTTTTCTACTTCCTCAGTTGACTGTGCGGACTCTTGGTTAGAGTTAACAAAAGTATAATGGAAATGAAGGGATACTTCACGTCCCCCAGATTTCTAAAATTGGAGCCTTACCATCATATTCAGTTTAGTGTCATACCCAGGATATCCCTTTTTGAGGGCAGGGTCTGAAGGGGACACAATCAGCGTATTCTTGGACCTAACGATAGGATTGCTGTACTTACTACTCACATAAACCCCCAAATGAGATAGATGAGGTTCCTTAGCCTTGGACGGCAATCCATCTAGCCAAGGAAAAATATATAAACGGGAAGAGAGAGAGAGAGAGAGAAGATAGATAGATAGAGAGAGAGAGAGAGAGAGAGAGAGAGAGAGAGGATGATTTGAACTCGTTTCTCCGTGTTCATTTCCGACTATGATAATAATTACACAACAGGCGCCTTCTGTAGGTACGTAGTAAATAAGAGAGAGAGAGAGAGAGAGAGAGAGAGAGAGACAGACAGACAGACAGACAGACAGAGTAGATAGAAGATGATGATGGTTCTTATTTTTTACCTTCTGTTTCTGATTCTCCATCTCGGTCGTCTAACTTGTTTGGCCGTCATGCTATTCATGTTGATCTCATTGGCATTTCAGTCTCGGAAGACTATAATGTAGCTTTTGTGCCCCTGAAGTTACAGCGCCTGTGACTGTGAAGTACAATGTTCGAAAAACATTCTCGACCACATATATCGCATGTGAAGGCTGTCCTTGAAGATGTTGATGTACCGGTGCTTTGTTGCCGCTGCTTTCTTCTGGACCTCTTACCTTCATGGTGTTGCGTCATGGTGGCTTCAGACATGAACAGTCCGCTGGCCTTATTGATACTTAGTGGTCTTATTAAGGGTTGGTTCTTCTTCGTTGATTCTTCTTTGTGCTGGGCTGGACATTGCTTTTAATAATACAACAAGACTTTGTTGTTTTATGGTAATAAAGCTTTTTACGCAACCCTGCCCATGATTCCGCAGCGGGTGAGTTGCGAACCCTAAGAGACATCCTCTCTGATAGGGTGCCGGCTCGCATCTGACAAACTAAACTAAAACTTATTGCCACGCGTCCAATCGCGTGCTTTTGAGGGGTCAAATCAAAAGATTATTAACCATTACAACTGTCGGGTAAGTTTCCATGGACCCCATCTTTTTAAGTCTAACGGACCCTATTCAAAATTCTAAGTACATATACGTTCATAATTTATAAGCTGCTCATAAAGTATGTAACAAACTACTATAACTTTTTTCAGAGTATGAAAATCTTACATATAGCCATTCTTTCATGTATATACCCAACCCCTCCGCACGAGCCGGGTGTGATACAAGGTCAATTTCTTAAGCGGAGTTTAACAGGTTTGAATTCAGAGTAGGCATTTACTAAACCTGCTCACCACGGGTAGGATGTGGCATAAGGGGGCAAGTATGGTGCATCCAGCGAGGATCGAACTCGCTATTCCTTGGTCATGGTTCTGCGAGACTAGCTTGTTAACCATTATACTACGATGGAATGCACATTAAGTCTGTAAGTATGGAACAGAGAAGAAAGCTAAAGTTAGAATACAACGACTGTAACCCTGCAGAGGGGTAAGACTCCCTCAATGAGGCCACCTGTTGGTCGTGGGTAGCGACCCGTGATGCTTAATGATGGAAGCCAGGTGGCTGAGCTGTCCATGACATGCAACACTCCACTTCGGTCCTTATTTAGGCTAGACGGGTGGTCGGAGAGGGTTCTTCCGATCAATCAGCTGGTCAAGTCCAGCCGTAGTACCTATAAGATTGTCCCAGCCCTGTTGCCCTTATGGCAAGCCCCATTATCCTATTCGATTGAACAAGCTGAAAAACAATCGTTAAATATACAGGAAGGTTATTTGTTTTAAGCGTAGCACGTTTAGAAGACCCAATATAACGTTGTATGTCTTTACATACAGATAAAATACGGAACACTGATTGAAAATGCAAAACCAGGTTATTGGTAATTAACAAGGTTTTATTTTAACACAGGGTAGAGAAATTCTTCTACCATGAAAGTGGCTTAACTAGCTCAACCGTGTTGTGTACGTGCGTCCTGACCGCGCGAATCCCAATCCAAAAGTGTCCACCTTATTCTCACAATGCCTCTCACTTCCGGTCTGCACTCTATATAAAGAGAGTAACTCGCGGGCCACGAGGTAAGTGACATTTTCATCTTCCTTATTTTTTTTTTTTTACTATTTTCAACTACAGTATCATTTAACCTCGACTATACAACAGTTTTTTTAAATAGGGAGACGTATATTCAAGACACATGTCAATTGGGATAAATAAGTTATTTTTTCAAAATTGCGGAGGTGTGACTCTGAAAAGCCAATGATTTCTTTGTTTTCTGATTTTCCAGTGCGCATGCGTTAAATGTCCATTGCATAAGTGGGTTACATGGTAAATAGCAAAGGTCTTGTTAGCCAAAAATCAAGTAAAATGAAATGAATGATTCTCAATTATAATAATGTAATAAACAAAATATCTTTATATACAAATCATAAATGTAAAAAAAAAACAAAACAAAAAAAAAAACTTGTTTTGTGGACGTAGTGCTTTGCATTCAGTGTCTTTTTTTTTAGTAAGAATGTAAGTAAGCACTTCTTATATAAATTATTCTAAGTAAACATGACCTTTCTAAATTATTGTAAGTAAACACGTCTTATGTAAATTATTGTAAGTAAACACGTCTTATGTAAACTAGCAAGAATACGCGCCTTTCGAGCGTAAGTATTTAAGTCTTAATATAATGAAATATATCAAATTAGAAAGACTAAAAAAATTAAATAAGAACGCATATAAAAGGATTACGCTTATTTTATGATTGTTTTCTATATAAAATCATTCATAGTATTTATTTTAATTCGTTGGAGAATAAAAGATTAATATTAGTGATTAATAAGTAGGTAAAGTCGTCGGGTGGTCTAAAGGCGGTATCAACCATACAGCGAGGGAGTCTAACCCCTTTTCAATAGTGTGAATACGTCTTATGTAAACTAGCAAGAATATGCACCCTTCGAGCGTAAGTATCTAAGTTTAATATAACGAAATATATCAAATTAGAAAAACTAACGAAATTGAATAAGAACGCATATAAAATGATTACGCTTATTTTGATTATATTCTAATTGGTTTCTATATAAAGTAATTCATAGGATTGATTTTAATACGTTGGAGAATAAAACAATGAGTGATCAATAACGCCAAGTAATTATTTATTAAATCCGGTTTTCTTTAAAACCCGTATGCAAATTAAACCACACCATGTATTATGTAAACCTTTATTTCTTTGTGATGTACAA
>CM042149.1:115648354-115655854 GCA_023376005.1 Doryteuthis pealeii
AGAAGAGAGACAGACAGACAGAGATTTTTTTCTTTTATATATATAACTATGAGTTTATCGACTTTATAAAAACTGAAGAGAGGAAGATTAGACAAATAAAGAAAAAAAAAAAAGAAAAAAAAAAAAAAGATTTGCCTATTTTTTTTAATAAAACGTCAGTCCGAATCCATCGAATAGCTTTTTGGTCGATTGTGCCTGTAATATGACAATAAAATCCTTGGGAGTTTGCGGTGCACAAAATAAAACGTTCTAATACACTTTGTTTAAATTGAAGTCCAATTCATATAAAATACTTTTTTGTAACAAAACCTAATAGTATACTATTGATTTTTCAACTTTTCATCATCATGTCGCGCAATCAGCACGGATATCCATGACAATCTCTCGCCAACCTTCTCTATCATTCATTGTCCCAGGGAGGTCCTCTGCGCAGCATCCAGTATCCTCGCATAGGTGGTCAACGTAGGTCCTTGGTGAGCGGCCACATGTGTTGGCTTCCACTGGAGAATGTTACTTTTCCAACTTTTAGATTACTGAAAATACCAAAGTAACCCGAAAATGGTTGGTTGGTTGGATTTTACGGCACGCTAATCTTGGTTTATTTTATGCCAAATATGTTTTGTTTTATTCATTCGTGTCGGGTATTTGATTTTTTTTTCAAACTCAATTTTCTTAAACACATTTTTAAAACTAATTTAAAAAAATCATTTAGCTCATAGCTTAACAGGTACTACAACCCCGGGGCAGAGTGGACTGGGGGTAATAGCTATAATCCACGATCCACAGAGATCTCGGATTGGAATTTCACTACTAGATACAGTTTAACGTCATACCCAGGACACTAAGACCCTCATCCCCGCCTTCTTGAACATATATGATAAAAGGATTTGGTGCTAGGGCTTGACGTGACCAGCCGACTGATTGGAGGCTGTCACTCTGACCGTCCGGCTAGCATAAGTAAACTCAGTCACCAGCGCGATCGAAGAGTCAGAATATTTGATATAACTGCCTAATGAGATTGAGTCAAACGTTCCTCCAGCCAGTTTTATATAATCCAGGAGTAAGGAGGGGTTGCGCTTTCTTGTTAGAATAAACTATCACCATCAGGAAACACGGCGAACATAAAGATTGATTGATTGATTTTAACCGCATGTCAACCCGTATGGGGATATTTTATGTAGACTGGTTAGACATCTTCATTGTTATCTGTATAACGTTTCAGCTGATGTGCCCTCCGGCATTCTTCAGGTATTTTGGTCGAACTCGGGAATTTTCTCGGACTCGGGAACCTTCTTTTCGGACTCGGGAACCTTCTTTTCGTAATTGGGAGCCATCACGGAACTTTAAACCTAACCCTTTATTCAATCCACAGGGGTATCTTGTTCTTTTCCGCTAATCATAGCTGGGGTCAGATGTCCAGAAAAATATTGGAGACTCACCACTAGACGCAGTTTAATGTCATAATCAGGACACCCAAAAAGGGACGTCCTGGGCATGAGAAATAGATTATACAGGAATGTGTGTGATGACACTAAAGGGATATTCCACACTCCCTAGACATCCAGAATTGGAGTTTAGATACAGTTAGTACCATACACAGGACACCCCGTTTTTGTGTCTTACCCCTCGTCGAGAGGGTGAGATAAAACGTTTGGCTTAAACACAGACTTTAAATGAAGGTGCGTGGTGTAATGGTTAGTCGTAGAAAATGGACTCAGCGACCCGAGTTCAATTCCTGGACGAGGCTGTTTGCATTTCCATAGTGCTAATACCCCTGGGAATGTATGCATCCAACTATTATACTCCCTCCAGCTATGGGTAAATAGTAGGACAGACTGGGCTCTTTAACTGTGATTATCCAACCAGTCTAGGAGAAGGAGTATTGTTGTATACTCTCTTTCCTTATTTTCTTACTTCTATTCTTCTAGCGTCTCTTCTAGTGTCTGGACTTCGTCTTGGGGGACTTCGTGTCTGGTCTTCCATTGGGGATTTCTCTTTATCAGAAGCCCTGTGTCCTTGGTAGTTTTTAGATAATAACACAAGACTTCGATTTAACTTAGATCATATTTTATTCTGAAATCCCCACCAGACTACCTGCGCAGATTGAGTCGGCAGCGTGCATAACACGACTTACCACCGTCGTGGTTTTCGGCGATCTAACTCAAATCTATTCTGATCTAAACCGGAAGAGGGTCTCTCCACCGATTCTCACGGTATCCACCGGAAGGAGGATCAGGGCTGAGGTCAAGCCTTGTCATTCAATCCTTCAAGGCTGCCGGCTGAACTTATAACAGCCATTTTGGTTTCTACACTACTGTACATAAATATTAGGAATCTAATAATTATGTAACAGTATTCTGAATTCAAACCTGTTAAACTCCGCTAGAAATTGGCATTATGTCACATCCTGCTTGTGCGGAGGGGTTGGTAAATATATAAAAACAGACTTTGATATGTAATTAGAACAGAAACTCCATGTTACAGTAAATTTGTTGTTGTTGTTGTTGTTGTTGTTCCATATTAGTTGTTATTCACAATATTTCTACGGCTTTAGTAATTAGAAAATCTATTGTTACTTTCATTTTGAATAATGGCTTCGTTTCGTGGATGCGCTACACATATACTTTAACTCAATTTTTAAAAACACATTCCTTTAAAACTCTTCTTTTTTCTCTCAATTTAATCCATAGATAGGACCCTAACAGGTACTACCACTCCGGTTCAGAGTGAAAATGGGAGTAATGGGGATGAAGGTGTACTCCACTGGCACCCAAATTGCAACTTCACCATTAGATGCAGTTTAAGGTCATACACAGGACAAGACACAAACTTTAAACTGATATGTGATTAGGGCAGGAACTCCATGTTACAGTAGTAGTAGTAGTAGTAGTAAAAGTTGTTGTTGTTGCTGTTGTTCACAATACTTCTGCGGCTTCTTTTTGGTATCAATATTTTCCCGCCAATATTACCGCGTCTATTCCATCATGTCTGCTGGGGCTGTAGAATACACCAACCACCTCTACAGAGGGGAAAAATCCCTTCAATGGGTCCACCTGTTGGCCGTGGGTGGCGACCAGTGGTATTCAAGAACGGAATCCTGGTGTCTGAGCATTCCATGCAACAGATGACCGGTCGGAGATGACACGTCAAGCCCTAGCACCTATATGATTGTCCCGATTCTATTGACCTTATGGAAAACCCTCAACCTTTTTTTAAAAATCATATATGTGTTATAAGGCGATGGCTGAGGGTCTTAGTGACTTGGGTATGCCGTTAAACTCCATCTAATGGTAAGGTTCCAATTCAGGAGCTTTTTGAGAGTGTGGGTAGCCATTAATCCCAGGTCCACTGTGACTTGGAGGGGTGGTACCTGTTCGGATCGCATCTATGGGTTAAATAAATCAAAAATGGGTTCTAAAAATGTGTTAAAATGCGTTTAAAACATGAATATCCAACAAAAATGAATAATTAGTATTATTTGGATTATTCGGACTATTGTCCTCATCTTCATTGTTATCTGTACAACGTTTCGGGCGATGTGCCCTCCGGCCTTCTTCAGGGATTTCTTGTCGGACTCGGGAACCTTCTTTTCGAACTCGGGAACTTTCTTGTCGTACTTGGGAGCCATTGAGGAACTTTGAACCTAGTCTTTATTCAGTCCACGGAGGTATCTTGTTCTCATTCCGCTAGAAAAAAAAGATTCCTGAGTCTGTCAAGAAATACCTTGTGGGGATTATTTTCCCTTTGTCAGGAAGAGTTATCTTCCCGCGGTGTTGCCGTTTGTTCCCACTAGGAGACCTCTGGTATTTAAGCGTCTTATTTGAACTTCTCTTCCTCTTTTAGCTAAATCTCCGGTACGAGCACATGGGTTAGACTACTGTCTACCCCTTTCTCGGTGGGCCCCCCACCTAGTAAGTGATTTCTATGTACGGACGCTCCAGTCCTTTTATGTATGTATGTTTATGTACACTATCCTATTCTATCTTCTATTATTCATGTATCTTGTTTATTCATGTGCTGTATTATATAAAATGTTTTGTCTCTTAACCTTGTCGGAGTTGTATGTTCAATTATGACTTTGAACCCTACAACCTGAAGAAGGCCGTAGGGCACATTGGCCGAAACGTTGTACAGATAATAATCCAAATAATATTAATTATCAAGCCTCATCTCAAAAATTCAGAGAAAAATGAATAAAACAGAAACGTCTTCGGCATAAAATAACCCAACAAGGGATGACATGCCATAAAATCCAACCAACCACCCAACTACATGTATTATTTGAGAGTTTATTTCTTGATAACGGTTATATATGGAATTCAAAATGGAAGGAGATGAATGTTCTGGAACACGAAATCCTAGAATACTTATCGCAGCTTCTGTGTAGAGCTTCAGCTTTTGTACAAAACTTTTTATAATTAGTAAATCATTCACACACTCTCAGCGAATTTCGAAAAAAAATTCCCATTCAGTCATACTGTCGCTAATACTTTTTTGTTGTTGACTGGTTCAGCAGATTCAATAATGACGTATGTTAAACCTTCATCCATCTCCATATAAAAGCGACATTTTTCTATTGAGGTTTATTTGTTTTGTTTTTTTCCTTCATGAAATGTGTCCTTATTTTGTGCTACGAATTTTGTGCTACGAATTTTGTGCTATGAATGCAAACATATCATGTGCTACGATTGTTTATATATCATTATACACAATGAACTTTAAGATATCATCCGATTTTTAATATATTATTATGTACTATGAATATTAATGTTTTATATGCTGTGATTGTTAATACATTTTTATGAACTTTAAGATATTATTATATGATACGATTGTTTATATATTATCATGTGCTACGATTTTTAATATATAATCAAGAGCTATAAATATCAATATACATTTTATGTGCTAAGATTGTTAAAATATCATTATGCGCTATGAACTTTAAGATATCATTATAAGATACGTTTGTTTATCATGTGCTACGATTGATAAAATATTATTATATGCTACGATTGTTTATATATCATTATGCGCTATGAACTTTAAGATATCATTATAAGATACGTTTGTTTATCATGTGCTACGATTTTTAATATATTATGTATACTACGAATATTAATATGTTTTTTGTGCTGTGACTGTTAATACATTTTTATGAACTTTAAGATATCATTATATGATACGATTGTATATATATTATCATGTGTTACGATTTTTAATATATAATCAAGTGCTATAAATATCAATATATATTTTATGTGCTGTGATTGTTAATACATTTTTATGTGCTACGATTGTTAATATATCATTATGCACTATGAACTTTAAGATATCATTATATGATACGATTGTATATATATTATCATGTGCTACGATTTTCAATATATAATCAAGTGCTATAAATATTAATATATATTCTATGTGCTGTGATTGTTAATACATTTTTATGTGCTACGATTGTTAATATATCATTATGTGCTATGAACTTTAAGATATTATTTTATGATACGATTGTTTATAATGTGCTACAGTTGTTATTATATTATTATGTGCTATAAACTTTAAGATATATTATATAGTTGATATATTTTTATGTGCTGAGACTATTTATTTATTATTATGTGCTATGAACTTTAAGATATTATCATCTGATATGATTGTTTATATAATATCATGTGCTATGATTGTTAATATATAATTATGGTCTATAAATGTTAATACATTTTAATATGCTGGTGCTATATCAGGTGCTATGTTATAATTGTTAATATATTATGTGCTAAGATTGTTTATTAATTATTATGCGCTATGAACTTTAAGATATCATTATATGATACTATTGTTTATCATGTGCTATTATTATAAATATATTATTATGTGCTATGAATATTAATATATTTTTTCCGTGATATGAGTGTTGATATATTATTATGTGCTATGATTGTTAACATATTTTTTTATGTACTACATAATATCATATATATAGATATCATTATATGATATGATAGTTTATATATATAGATATCATTATATGATATGATAGTTTTATATTATATGATATGATAGTTTATATATCATCATGTGCTACATGTGCTATATTATGTGCTATGAATATTAATGTTTTTTATGTGCTGTGATTGTTAATACATTTTTATGGGCTACAATTGTTTATATAGCATTTTCCGCTATGAATTTTAAGATATTATTATATGATACTTGATATTATTTATCATCTGCTACAATTGTTAATATATTATTATGTACTATGAATACTAATATATTTTTTATGTGCTACAAGTGTTGATACAATATTGTATGCTAACTCAGTCGGTAGAGTGTCTGACTAGAAACCACAAGTTTCTTGGTTCGATACCGGCCCTCGCCAACCCAGCGTATGAGCAGCACAGGGATCTGTCCGATAAAGTAAGGAGTTGATGGTAGGAGTGGTGCTCTACCTCAGACGCCAAAAAAACAATCTCATTGGTCTAGCGTTAGTGAAAAGGGGATAGTCTCCCTCGCTGTCTGGCTGATACCGACTTTAGGCCACCCTGTCAACTTTGTACTTTTTAACGATTGTTAATACATTTTATGTGTTACTATTATTTATATATCATTATACGCTATGAACAACAGGATATTATTATATGATACGATTGTTTATATATCATCATGTACTACGAGTGTAGATATATCATTACGTGATATGATTGTTAATACATTTTTATATGCAACGATTGTTTATATATCATTATGCAATATGAACTTTAAGATATTATTATATGGTATGCTTATTTATATAACTAGCAAATATATTCACCCTCCGGATGCAAGTATATAAGTTTTCATGTAATAAAGTATTATATTAAATTAGAAAGGCTAATTGTTGCAATTTTGTGATATATAAGGCATGGGGCAAATGGTCACTTCTACTTATAGACTCGTTGACTATCACGTAACCCGAGAAAGATTCATATTGTCCAATCACTGGCAGTGCTACTGCTGCTGTTGTTGTATTAATAGAAGCCTGATTCTAAACTTATGTCATTAACACTCGGACGATCTTGGACGACGGACTTACAAAGAATACTATAACACAGGATACTTATTGGCTTGCTTACTTAATCACTACATCTGGAACTAAGGATGCCGACCAGATACTTAACACTAATGAAACTAAACAAGAATGAAAATAAAATGATATTTGAAACAGAGGTGGGTATAATCGAAAAATAGAACAACTGAAACTTACTCTTACCCCGAGATTTTTGTACATATTCATTAAGATAAAACCAAACAATTAGAAATCAATAATACCAAGCACATATTTATTAAAATCAATTTTTTTAAACATCAATAGGAAAATTAACCTTCCTTTTTACACTGTAAACCGCTATTTTGATGTATATATAAATACAATTGCATGTTATTAGTATGTAGATATGGTTAACAGTATTAATAATGTAAAACAATAATATTAGTAGTAATTGAAGGTAATTT
>CM042149.1:115658354-115664793 GCA_023376005.1 Doryteuthis pealeii
ATCAGTCAGACACCTTAACCGCTAGGCTATAATCACCTAGAGAATGCGAAGGGGATTTTAACTGTTTTTAATACACACGTCCATATATATGTAAAAGCCGCCATATAGTGCTCCATCCCTTATATAGGAGAGCTGGGTTTATATATATATATATATATATATATATATATATATATATATATGCAACCCTCCCCATTTAAATCAAGGAGGCAGGTGTTGCCTGGGGTGAATAGCCCCCTGGAATCAACGATGTTAGCTTGTACGGTCCAGGGCCGAAGCCACTGGACCACACGGTCAAAACCGAATTTAGATATGTTGACCATATCTACATACTAGGATATTTACCACGTACCCCACGCGTAAGGGTAAGGTATACGACTCTGTTGATGTGAGACCACCCGAAGATCATGGGTGGCGGGTGCAATTAGGGTGCACCTCAAGTGGGGCGCCTCAAGAACTGGGCAATAAATCCAGCCCTGTCCCTTTAAGTCAAGGGGGCAGGGGTTACCTGGGAGGATGGCCCCCTGGGGTCAACGATGTTAACTTGTACGGTTCAGTGACCGAAGCCACCTGACAACCTGGTCGAAACCGGAGTTAGATATGTTGGACATATCTACGTACTAATAAAATGCAATTGTATTTATATATACAACAAAAGAGTGGTTTACAATGTAAACGGGAAGGCTATTGATATTAAAAATTTGATTTTAATAAATATATGCCTTAGTATTGTTGCATACTGGGGTTTTCACTAAACCAAATCTGTATATAACCTTGTATACCTTTCTTACTTCTTACTCTGTCGTCTATTCTTCTGGCCGGCTTTGGTTCTATCTTCTAACATCTTGGTCTGGTATATCTTCAAAGGTCTGGTCTTCTGTGGGATTCCGGATCTGGTTTCTGTTGGGGATCACTCCTTATCAGAAGCCTTGTGTTATTGTTAGTTTTTAGGTAATAAACACAAGACTTCGATTTACGTTGATGTTACTTTATTCATAAATCCCCAACCCAGACAATCTGCGCAGATGACAGGATGCGCATAGAAATGCGACTTACACCTCGAGCTCCTACCTGCTAACTGACTTAAACTGACTATATCCTTAAACCGGAAGACAGGGTCTTCCATGGCTTCCGGTTCTCACGATCCATCCCCGCAAGGCAGGGTGAGAGGGAGGTCAAGCGTTGTCACTCACTCTCAAGGCCATCAGCTGTACTAATCGTCATTATGATATCTACAACACCTTAAAAAAGTATTAGGGATCTACTAACTATGTAACAGTATTATTGATTTCTTATTGTTTGATTTTATCTTAATGAATATGATCAAAGATCTCGGGTATAAATCTTAAAAGAAATCCATTAACAAGAAGAAATAATTGTAATTTTATTCTTTACTTCCTATTTTAACTAAATAGTAAAATTAGGAATCATTTAGCAATGAAAGACGGGAGTGATGGAAAATAATGGAAGAGTTAGTTTCATTGATGTTCTATTTTTCGATTATATTCCCCTCTGTTTCAAATCATTTTATCTGCATTCTTATCTAGTTTCATAAATGTTTCTGATTTAATATAATATTTTTTTTACATCAAAACTTAAATACTTGCACTCGGAGGGTGCATATATTTGCTAGTTCTGTTAAATTTGAGACTATTTGAACAAGAATTGGTCATGTTATTATATAACGAAATGATTTAGATTTTTCTGAAAAGCCTTGGACATCTCAAATTATCTCAAATTTTAACGCCACGTCTAGAAGCAACACAAAATTCTGTGTTTAATATTTAAATGTCTCTTCTTTTCTGATAAATGGAATTTCAATACTTTAAAAGAAAAAAAATTAAACATAGAATTTTGAGATGTTTCTACACATGCTGTTAAAATTTGAAATCATTTGAACGAGAATTGATCAACTTATTAGATAATGAAATGATATCAATTTCTTCTGATACACCTTATATATCCCAAACGATATCATTTTTTCTTACATACCCTGTGTGTGCATTTAAAGATTAGCATGTTAAAAGCAATAGTAATAACTGAACTACATATCAATTTTACGTTGAAAGGGTTTCAATTTTTAACAGCGGGTGTAAAAACAACTCGAAATTCTGTTTAATGTTAATGGCTTTTTTATTTTTTATTTCCAGGTGTATAAATGCCATTCACTGGAAAAGAAAAGTGATTAAAAAATTAAGCATCGAATTCTGAGTTATTTCTACACATGAAGGTAAAATTGGAAATTATTTGAATTATAATTAGTCAAGTTACTATATTACGAAATGATATATTTTGTTAAAATTTGAGACTACTTGAATGAGAATTGGACAAGCCATTATATTACAAAATGGAAGCGCGTGGTTAAAGTCATGGGAATGGACTTGTCGCCCCGAGTTCAAATCCTGGATGTGGTAATTGCATTTCACTTAGCGCTAATACCCTTGGTAAAGGTATGAATCCTACTCTCCCTCCAGCGAGGGATAAATAGTAGGACAGACTGGGGTCTTTAACCTTGGGTTGGGCAACCGGTCTAGGAGAAGGAAAACTCTGAATTCAAACCTGCTGAATTCCGCCTAAGAAATTGACCTTGTGTCACATCCTGCTCGTGTGCAGGGGTTGGTTTATATATATATATATATATATATATATTAGTAAATAAAGTCGACGGGGTGGCCTAGAGTCTGTATCAGCCAACCAGTCAGCGAGGGAGTCTATCCCCTTTTCAATAGTGCTAGACCAAGGAGATTGTTTTAGCATCTAAGGTGAAGCGCCACACCTACCATCAGCTCCTTACTTTACCGCACAGATCTCTGTGCTACTCATACGCTGAGTTGGCGAGGACCGGTATCGAACTAGGAACCTTGTGGTTTCTAGCCGAACGCTCTACCGACTGAGCTAATATATATATATATATATATTACAATATGATATCATTTTTTTCTGAAAAAAACTGTATTGTGTAAAGAACGAGTTGACCTGTAATAAAAAAAAGATATTCCCGTTCTTCATTTTTAATATTCGTGTTCTTAATATATTTTTCGGTGAATCGTTTTGCTTATCTCCAAGGAATGGATCATACATATGAAAGCCGAATTGAAAAAAACACATCGAATAAGCCGAAAAGACTAAACAAGATGAAGAATCATAAAAAATCCTTACAGAACTAATCACTTGAGCCAAGAAAGGACAATAGATTATTGTTCTATACAGAGAAATATATGATAACAGGAGTCGTGATGTATCTACAACGCAAATCAGTGATATCATCCCTTTCCCAAATCATACTGTTCTCTAGTCATCATTATATATATATATATATATATGGGAGTAAATATGGAAAATAAATCCGACAATATTAAGAAAATTTGAAAAAAAAACAAGAGTTCCGAAAATAGGATGAATTTAATTATCGATGTTTAAACATTTCGGTTTCATTAAACCTTCATCAGAATGTATCTTGGGGTGAAGAAAATGATGGTTGTTTTTATTAATACTTTTTCTCGTCTTTTGCGTTTCTTCGAGTTGCGTCACGCGTCATGACATCTTCGCGTGCGTGGATCGCGACTTGCCTTTCAAAAATATAACGCTGATCAAATACAGTTACACAACTAACAAGATTTTTATCTCCTGTCATCTATAAACACATCCATCATTTTCTTCACCCCAAGATACATCCTGATGAAGGTTTAATGAAACCGAAATGTTTAAACATCGATAATTAAATTCATCCTATTTTCGGAACACGTGTTTTTTCAAATTTTCTAATATATATATATATATATATATATATATATATATATATATATATATATATACATTTTGGTACAGCTGAATATATATATATATATATATAATATATATATCTATATATATAGTTGTAGAAAAGTTATTTTCCTACCACGGTTTCGGTGTACTTAGTACACCGTCTTCAGGGGAACTAAGTAAATCTATCTGAAGACGGTGTACTAAGAACACCGAAACCGTGGTAGGGAAATAACTTTTCTACAACTATTAATGCTCTAAATTTTACAAGATATATTGAGCCCTTTTGAATTAACTACTTATGCTACTACAATGTTTACATGGTAGTAACCCTTTGATGAATATATATATATATATATATATTATTTGGGAGAATATGTGCTTAATTGAAGTCGTACCTAATGTTTGAAAGTTAATTAATCAATAATTAATTAATTAATTAGGCGGGCATAAAACTTTCGAAATTAGGTACGACTTCAATTAAGCACATATTCTCCCAAAAATTGTAGGCTAAAAAAAGCCATATCATAAACATATCGCTAATGTGTATTTACTTATCATATATATATATATATATATATATATATGGAAGTAAGATGAGGAAATTAATCTGCGAGTATGTGGAGAAACAAACACAGGATGTTCTGATGGATGAAATTTATAGTCGATGTTCGAACATTTCGGTTTACAATGGAAACCTTCTTCGGGACTGTGAGATTAAGAAGAAACAAGGATTTATGTGGATAAAAGATGATGGATGTTTTGTATGCGTTGAATTTTTCTACACATTTTTAAAAATTCAACCTTCTTCTCGAACTCGGGAACCTTCTTGTTGAACTCAGTAGCCTTCACGAAACTTTGAACCTTCCGAGTACGACACGAAGAGAAGGTTCCAAATTTTGAGCAGAGGGTTCCCAAGTTCGAGAAGGTTCCCGAATCCGAAAAGAAATACCTGAAGAATGCTAGAGGGCATATCGGCCGAAACATTGTGCAGATAAAATAAAGACGAGGACAATAGTCCGAATAATCCAAACAATGCAAATTATCAAGCCTCACCTCAACGATTCGGGTAAATGTAAAATTTACGAAATTTCTTACATTGTGTCTCGATTACACATTAGTCACACAAGACTAACGCATTCCAATATACTCAAACAAGAACAACAACCACAATGTGAAACATGTGAAACATCTTCGACTGTTAAACACTTATTCATGGAATGCAGGGTTTTTGCTCACATCGGAAACCGTTATTTTAATGCAAACAATATAAAAGATCTATTTGAAAATGTCAACATGAAGGACATTCTGTCCTTTTTGAGGGAAATAAAATTATACCATAGAATATAGACATGAACTTAATCAATACCATACAACATGATCCCCTATGGTGCTAACACATTGTTAAAACCAATTACTAAAAAAGTACATATATAAATACACAACATATATTACTTCCTAACCGTTAGGCATGACATAACTCCAGATGGGTTGATATGCCGTTAAAATCAATCAATCAACAAAAACATTTATATTTACCCATAACTGAAGGCAGAATAGTTGTATTCCTGCCTTTCCCAAGAGTATTTACGCTATGTGAAATGCAAACAGCCTCGTCCAGGATTTGAACTTTAGATCGCCGTGTTCATTTCCTACGACGATAACCACTACACAAGACTCTTTCAACAAATATTTTATTTAGCTTTTATTCAGTTCTTTTCGTTCTTATTTTTCGAAACTCAGTTATAATGGCATCTAGTGCTAAAAAAAAAAGCAATAGATAAATAATCTTAAAAAGGAATTGAACATAATTTTCGGTATCATTGGCTTGTTCAATATGGTGCTGTTGATAAAGGTGATAAAAAATTAATATGAGACATACACGTTGTTTAAGAAAATAAAATGACATTATTTCAGAATCTAAGTTGACCAATTCTCATTTAAATGATAGATTTGGTTTGGTTTGTTTTGTTTTGCGGCATATCAACCTCAGTGGGATCTCTCTTCATTTAATGCCGATAAAGTTTTGAAATAAATCAATTCTTAATGGATAATACATTTTTTTATAAATACATTTTTCTATTTAACCTATAGATGGGACCCTAACAGGTACTACCACTCCGGGTATCAGTGGACCAGGGAGCAATGGTGATGAAGGGGTGCTCCACATTCCCCAAACCTCCAAAACTGGAACCTCACCATCAGATAGAGTTTAACGTCATTCCCAGGACATGTAGACCCGCAGCCACCGCCTTCTAGCACCCATATGATAAAAAGGGGTTGGGGCTTACCATAAGGGCAATAGGGTTGGGAAAATCATATAGGTGCTAGGGCTTGACGTGACCAGCCGATTGATCGGAGGGGACCTCTCCGACCGCCCGTCTAGCCCAAGATAGGCCAAAGTGGAGTATTGCATGTCATGAACTGCTCATCCACCTGGTCTCTATCCTTAAGCATCACGGGTCGCCACCACGGTCAACAGGTGGCCCATTGGGGAGTCTTACCCCTCTGCAGATGTGCAGTCGGTGCATTCTAACGCCCCAGCCGACAGGGCGCAATTCTCATTTAAATGGTAGAATATATGTATCCAATATAGTAAAGACTTTTGCTGTTACTTTATGTAAGCAGTGAGAAAACAGGAAGACTACTTCGTAGGTCAGTCGTTAGAGCATTCGGC
>CM042149.1:115664803-115667303 GCA_023376005.1 Doryteuthis pealeii
CCGAGAGAATAACATCCTGATGAAGGTTAATGAAACCGAAATGTTAAACATCGTAATAAATTCATCCTATTTTCGGAACACGTGTTTTTTCAATTTTCTTAATATATATATATTATTATATATATATATATATATATATATATATATATACATTTGGTACAGCTGAATATATATATATATATATATATATATATATATATATATATAGTTGTAGAAAAGTTATTTTCCTACCACGGTTTCGGTGTACTTAGTACACGTCTTCAGGGGAACTAAGTAAATCTATCTGAAGACGGTGTACTAAGAACACCGAAACCGTGGTTAGAGAAATAACTTTTCTACAACTATTAATGCTCTAAATTTTACAAGATATATTTGAGCCCTTTTGGATTAACTACTTATGCTACTACACTGTTTACATGGTAGTAACCCTTTGATGAATATATATATAATATATATATATATTGGGGAGAATATGTGCTTAATTGAAGTCGTACCTAATGTTTGAAAGTAATTAATCAATAATTAATTAATTAATTAGGCGGGCATAAAAAACTTTCGAAATTAGGTACGACTTCAATTAAGCACATATTCTCCAAAAAATTGTGGCTAAAAAAAGCCATATCATAAACATATCGCTAATGTGTATTTACTTATCATATATATATATATATATATATAATATGGAAGTAAGATGAGGAAATTAATCTGCGAGTATGTGGAGAAACAAACACAGGATGTTATGATGGATGAAATTTATAGTCGATGTTCGAACATTTCGGTTTACAATGGAAACCTTCTTCGGACTGTGAGATTAAGAAGAAACAAGGATTTATGTGGATAAAAGATGATGGATGTTTTGTATGCGTTGAATTTTCTACTTTTTTAAAATTCAACCTTCTTTCGAACTCGGGAACCTTCTTGTTGAACTCAGTAGCCTTCACGAAACTTTGAACCTTCCGAGTACGACACGAAGAGAATGTTCCCAAGTTTGAGCAGAGGGTTCCCAAGTTCGAGAAGGTTCCCGAATCCGACAAGAAATACCTGAAGAATGCTGGAGGGCATATCGGCCGAAACATTGTGAAGATAAAATAAAGACGAGGACAATAGTCCGAATAATCCAAACAATTCAAATTATCAAGCCTCACCTCAACGATTCAGGTAAATGTAAAATTTACGCAATTTCTTACATTGTGTATCGATTACGCATTAGTCACACAAGACTAACGCACTCCAATATACTCAAATAAGAACAACAACCACAATGTGAAACATGTCAAACACCTTCGACTGTTAAACACTTATTCATGGAATGCAGATTTTTTGCTCACATCAGAAACCGTTATTTTAATGCAAACAATATGAAAGATCTATTTGAAAATGTCAACATGGGGGACATTCTGTCTTTTTTTAGGGAAATAAAATTATACCATAGAATATAGACATGAACTTAATCAATACCATACAACATGATCCCCAATGATGCTAACACATTGTTAAAACCAATTACTAAAAAAGTACATATATAAATACACAACATATATTACTTCCTAACCGTTAGGCATGACATAACTCCAGATGGGTTGATATGCCGTTAAAATCAATCAATCAACAAAAACATTTATATTTACCCATAACTGAAGGCAGAATAGTTGTATTCCTGCCTTTCCCAAGAGTATTTACGCTATGTGAAATGCAAACAGCCTCGTCCAGGATTTGAACTTTAGATCGCCGTGTTCATTTCCTACGACGATAACCACTACACAAGACTCTTTCAACAAATATTTTATTTAGCTTTTATTCAGTTCTTTTCGTTCTTATTTTTCGAAACTCAGTTATAATGGCATCTAGTGCTAAAAAAAAAGCAATAGATAAATAATCTTAAAAAGGAATTGAACATAATTTTCGGTATCATTGGCTTGTTCAATATGGTGCTGTTGATAAAGGTGATAAAAAATTAATATGAGACATACACGTTGTTTAAGAAAATAAAATGACATTATTTCAGAATCTAAGTTGACCAATTCTCATTTAAATGATAGATTTGGTTTGGTTTGTTTTGTTTTGCGGCATATCAACCTCAGTGGGTCATTTAATGCCGATAAAGTTTTGAAATAAATCAATTCTTAATGGATAATACATTTTTTTTATAATACATTTTTCTATTTAACCTATAGATGGGACCCTAACAGGTACTACCACTCCGGGTATCAGTGGACCAGGGAGCAATGGTGATGAAGGGGTGCTCCACATTCCCCAAACCTCCAAAACTGGAACCTCACCATCAGATAGAGTTTAACGTCATTCCCAGGACATGTAGACCCGCAGCCACCGCCTTCTAGCACCCATATGATAAAAAGGGGTTGGGGCTTACCATAAGGGCAATAGGGTTGGGAAAATCATATAGGTGCTAGGGCTTGACGTGACCAGCCGATTGATCGGAGGGACCTCTCCGACCGCCCGTCTAGCCCAAGATAGGGCCAAAGTGGAGTATTGCATGTCA
>CM042149.1:115672303-115689803 GCA_023376005.1 Doryteuthis pealeii
AGAACATTAATAGTTGTAGAAAAAGTTATCTCCCGATAGATAGATAGATAGATAGGAGATAACTTTTTCTACAACTATATATATATATATATATATATATATATATATATATATATATATATGTGTGTGTGTGTGTGTGTGTGTGTGTGTATTTGGGCAGCATTCTTTCATTTATACAAGTAGAATTAAACAAAAGACACATCTGTTTAACAATTTTATTTTTGATCTTTTCGAGATTTCTGGCCAACTTTTTAATGTTTGGTTGGGATTCGTGGATAAGTCCACCAAAGTTCAGGTCCCGAGTACTTTCGGCACTTCGAAGTGCCATCATCAGGGGTGATGTGCTCCAGTTTTTAAAAAATAAATTAATGTGGAGGCTGGAAGGAGAAGAATTGATGAGAAAGGTGTTATATGCATTTAAAAATGTAAGTTGGCCAAAAAACTCGAAAAGATCAAAAATAAAATTAAACAGGATATGTGTCTTTTGTTTAATTCTACATGTATAAACTTTATATATATATATATATATATATATATATAATATATATGTGTGTGTGTGTGTGTGTGTGTGTGTAATATAAAGATTTTTGAAGGCAATTTACAATGCAATATGTGTTGAAAATTATATTTATTTAACTTTTGTTTTTTTTTCAAAACTAAATATTTCGGAAGTAAAATTCCATCCTCAGAGTTATTGAAAGTACTAGGTGTTTTTTTTTACAATATCGCCGTGGGATAAGTACTATAAAAAATAGTACTTTCAATAACTCTGAGGATGGAATTTTACTTCCGAAAATATTTAGTTTTGAAAAAAAAAAAGTTAAATAAATATAATTTCAACACATATTGCATTGTATTCAAAAATCTTATATTACACATACACACAATGCTTCAAAGATACTATAAAAAAACTTTATAATATATATAATATATATATATATATATATATATATATATATTTGGGAGAATATGTGCTTAATTGAAGTCGAACCTAATTTTGAAAGTTAATTAATTAATAATTAATTAATTAGGCGGGATTACCTATTTAAATGTAAGGCTAAACAAATCGAGAAAAATCAATCTCTGTATATATATATATATATATATATATATATATATATATATATATATAAGTGAATAGGGTTATCTGGTGCGGACCCAAAATTCCACCACGAACCAGCCGACGCAAGCCAGCATCCTTTAATTGAACACGTGTATCTCAAACTTGTAAAGGGCTAGTTTACCTGCTGAATAAATAAATTATCAAAAAAAACAAAACAATGAAATGTAAAACGAGGGAGACAAAACGTGTGAGATAAATAAAAGAAAAATCTTATTCTCGAGATTTTAGCATTTACCCAGTTATTTTATTCTTATTTCTCAGAACCCAGTTATAATGCCATCGACGGCTAAAAAAAAAAAAAGAAAAATTGTTAAATAAATAATCTTAAAACGAAAGTGAAAGTAATTTTCTGTATCGGTGGCTTGTTCAATACAGTGTTATTGATAAAGGCGATAAAAAGAAAATTAATATCATTTGAGATATACAGGTTGTTTAAGAAAAAAAATGTCGTTATTTTATAATCTAAGAACTAAGGCCAATTCTCATTCGAATGATCTCAAATTTGAACAGCATGTGTTAAAATAACTCGAAATTCTATGTTTAATGTTTAAATGTCTTTTCTTTTCCAGTCAATGGCATTTCTAAAGCTAAAAAAAGAAAAAAGAAGAAAGACATTAAACAGGATTTTTAGTGGTTTCTACACATGCTATTAAAATCATTTGAACGAGCACTGGTAAAATTATTAGATTATGGAATTGTATCATTTTTTCTGAAACACTCATATATATGAATAAACACACACACACACAGAGAGAGAGAGAGAGAGAGAGAGAGAGAGAGTTTCGTAATGTAATATATATATATATAATAAATAAGTAATCCACAGACAACTGTTTCGAGGTTTCACCTCTCATCAGTGTGGTTATACCTTAACAGTTACCCCTGGCCGGGTTTGAGACCTGAATGAACTTTCATCCGCCAAGTCTCTTACCCATGCGGCCAGTAGCGGCTGTCAAATATAGGAGAGTAATTAATTGATACATTTCTAAGAGAGAGAGAGAGAGAGAGAGAGAGAGAGAGAGAGAGAGAGAGAGAGAGAGAGAGAGAGAGAGAGAGAGTTTCGCAATGTAATAACTTAACCAATTCTTATTCCAATAATCGAAAATGTTTAATGTCTGTGTAGAAACAACTAAAAATCGTATATTTAATTTTTTTTTTCAAGTAAAAAATACAATTCATTGAGAAAATGAAAATAAAATATCACAAAGAATTATGCTTTTGATAAAACATCTTTTTTTAAAATTATAAACCTACTTACATTAACTTGTAAGAATATGCACCCTCCGAGTGTAAGTATTCATTTTTAATGTTATGTAATAAACTAAATTAGAAAGGTTAACGCAATTAAGTAAGAATGCATATAAGAAGATTACACTTATATATTAATTATATTTTAATTGGTTTCTATATAAAACATTCATAGGATTGATTTTAATATGTTGGAGAATAAAAAATAACTAGCAAAACAAAAAGACACCTTCCGGGCGATGTAAAAATAATTTTTTGAAAGATATTGCCTGAGGGAATGGGAGCTGAGAATTCGATGTCATAGAGTGTGTACCATAAATATGTAAAATCGTCAAATTTATTAAAGGAGTAAAAAAGAAAGAAAGAAAGAAAGCCAATTTGAAATGGAAACAGTTCCGATAATTTTAAATATTATATTAGAATAAAACAATCTATATATAAATATATAACGCCGGACATCTATTTATTGAAACAATGAGGATTGTCTAACGTTGTATGTTCACATTTTGAGTATATTTATTCTATATTATAACATTGGATTATGTGTTGGGTAATGTGACGTAAGCAGTAGCGTAATTTTTGTTACAGACAAAAACCGGAAGCGAATCTCCATTATTAATAGATATTAGAGATCAATAACACCAAGTAATTATTTATTAAACCTGATTTTAACAAAACCAGTATTCAAATTACTCAAACCATATAGTATTTAAATATCTATTTCTTAGTAATATATAAGATACATTGCAAGATTTTAAACGCACTAATAACAGGGGATGTTTTGAGGTAAATCTAACTCATTTTCATAGAGACATTGTTGATAAATAAGATTTATTCTATGTGTTAAATACTCATCGATAAACGTGCGCAACCCCTGAGTGTATTGTGACGTAAGCAGTGACGTAGTTTCGGTTACATACAGACTGACTCCGAATCTCCATAATAATAAGATATATTGTGATTTGTAGTTTGCTAATTATCACTACTGTACTTTTGTCTTTGTGTTGGCACCCTTCTGTCTATTAAAGACGATGGCATAGAATCCACTTTTTGTTTTATCTACAGATACGTGAGTGGCTGAACAGACCAATTTTTGAATGGCAATCTCTGATGCAGTGATTGAAGAGATTGCCATTCAAAAATTGTGACGTAATCAGTGACGTAGTTTCGGTTACAGACTGACACCGATCTCCATGATAATAAGATATATTTTGATTTGTAGTTTGCTAATTATCACTATAGTGCTTTTTGTCTTAATAGAGTTTAATTCATTATTAACACCAAATTCAGTTTAAATCACAAAATAAATTTGCTCAATGAAATGAGATGTGGGTTTAAAAACTGTTGATATCATTTGAGATGTGCAGGATGTATAAGAAAAATTGACATAATTTTGTAATCAAATAACTTGACCAATTCTCGTTCAAATTATCTCAAATTCTAATCCTGTGTAAAAACAACTCAGAATTTTAGGTTTAATATTCAACGCCTTTTCTTTTCCAGTGAATAGTATTTCTATACATGAAAAGGAAAGAAAAAAACCCAATAAAACATTAAACATTGAATTTTGAGATGTTTGTACACTTTCTGTTAAATTTGAACAAGAATTGATCAAGTAATTAGATTACAAAATGGTTTCAATTTTTCTGAAACACACTGTACATCTCAAATGATCTCATTTTTTTACATCATGTCCAGAAATAACAAAAAATTCTATGTTTAATGTTCAAACACCTTTTCCTTTCCAGTGAATGGAATTTCTATACTTTAAAGAAAAAAAAATAATTAAAATTTAAAATTAAAGTAACTTTAAAATAAATATTTTAAATGTTTAAATCTCATATTTAATCTAAATATTTATAAAACTCCACAATTATAGAAATCAAGAATGATCCATTCATGCATTTGGGTGATTCCATTCCTTGAGTTCTGATTGGCTGCTTGGTTTCAATTATATTGTAGAGTTTTATAAATACCCTGTCATTCTGCAGTAGAATTGCAACAAGACGGGTTTGTATTGACAACCGCTTGTTGCCGTGTCTTACCAATTCGATGGTAATTGGAACTTAGTTGATTATTCTTCACGGCCCTCGCCAAATCTTTTGTTTTAGCTCAATGTAAGTTGCAGAGGAAACTATTGCCGAAAAGTAATTATGGATGGATGGAAAGTATAAATTCAAGAAGTAAGGGGAACATCATCAGACAATGAGTCCAATTTAAAGTGATTTTCTCTTCTTATTTCTGAAATTTTTATTGGCTTCCATACTGAATTCCATAATTGCTGTTATATATTCAGAAAACCGACTTTTTCGAAAAAGCTATTTCAATCAGCGTATGAGTAGCATAGGGATCTGTGCGGTAAAGTAAGGAACTGATGGTAGGTGTGGCGCTCCTCAGACGCACAAACAATCTCCTTGGTCTAGCGCTAGTGAACATGGGATAGACTCCCTCGCTGATTGGCTGATACCGATTTTAGGCCACCACGTCGACTTTATTTACTTATTGTTTTTTGGTAAATAAAGAAATCGAACACTCGTACAAATGCAGTAAGAAAAGTTGAGGGTGTACAAATCGATCGAACAGTGTTGATGGGATAAAGTTAAATGTTTGACATGGGCTTTCTTTATTGACCAAACCCAAGCGAATAGATTTCCATTTGAAGTATGTCTGGGTTGTTCTTGATTTTATTCTACACACACACACACACACACACACACACACACACACACACACATATATATATATATATATATATATATATATATATACATGTGTGGTGTTTGTGGGTAAGGGTATGTATTGTGTGTATGTGAAAGTTCCTAAATAGAAACATTTCCACCACTAACTCCACTGGTCTATTGGACACACACACACACACACACACACACACACACACACACACATATATATATATATATATATATATATATGTAATATATTAAAGATAAATCTAATGAGTCAGATACTAAAAGTTTCCTTAATGCTAGGGCTAAGATCTGACTCTTAGCCCTGAAAGCATTAAGCGAAACTTAGTAGGTTCGTCTGACTCATTAGATTTATCTTTATTATTTGCTCTACTTAGGTATTGGCACTTTTTACTTATTAGCTTTAGTTCCTGGCGGTTTTGTGAACATATATATCTTATATATATATATATATAAATATTTTTTTTCCAAAAATATTGTACCAACAGATTATTTTTTTTGGTACGATTATCTCGGTCTTTTTTTTCCAAAAATCTTTTTCTCCCCGGGTGATGTCGGTTTTTCTTGGGGTCAAACACGATCTTAGTTATCGAAACTGTCAGTTTCTTGGTTTGAAAATCACATAGGCATGTATTAGCATTACGGTCAAGTCATGTTGAAAACACCGATTTCCTCTATATCACTGAAGTTAAGCAGTGATGAGCCTGTTCAATACTTAATTGGGTGACCACTTAAGAATCACTGTAAGCAACTTGAGTCCTTTGTTTATCAGAAATTATTAAAATGACTTGATTCAGCACTAAATAACCCGAAAATGGTTGAAATGCCGTAAAAAACAACCAAGCTAAAGAAGCCTATTAAGCGATATGTCAAATGCAAATAGACACGTTCAGGATTTGAACTCTGTTCGTCGCGTTCATTTCCTACGACGATGACCAATACATAACAAACGCCCCCAAAGTTTGATTTATTCACAGTTATCTGCCCTACTATTTTACTTATAGCTCGGGGGAAATAATTAGATTCATACCTTTCCCAAAGGTATTAGTAATATGGGAAATGCAAACAGCCTTGTTCAGGATTTGAACTCGTTTCGCCGCGTCCATTTCCCACGACGATACCCATTACATCACAAACGCCTCAATAATTTGATTTATTTACAGTGATACTGCTCTACTATTTTACTTATAGCTCGGGGAAGAATAATTAGATTCATACCTTTCCCAAAGGTATTAGTAATATGGGAAATGCAAATAGCCTTGTTCAGGATTTGAACTCGGGTAGCCGATCCACTTATCGTTATACATTGGATACATACCGGTTTTAAATTTCAGGTTTAGATGGGAACCTCAACCTCTTTACAAAACTCTGAATTCCCCGAATAGAACGATTTCGATTTCTCTAAGTTTGAGCATTAAGTAAATGCGAATCCAGGATAAGCTCAAAATGAAAATACAATCTTTAAAAAAAGTAAAGAAACTTCTTTCGAATAACGAATCTCTGAATAGCAACATCTCAAAGATGAACTTCCAATAAGAACATTTCTGTCTTAGAAATATGAAATATTACCAGAACAAAAATAACACAAACAAGAGATTTTTCGAGAATGCTTCAAAAGTAGCATACGAGTTTATTAACAGAAAAATCAATAAATAACAAGAAAAAAAAAAGTATTTTCTCATATTAAATTTTTCCTATCCAGAAAAAGCGGGAAGTCCAGCCTTGTCAAGATCATTTCCATCTCACTTAATACACAGTTAATAATAAATTAAAGTTATGCCCCTTGTTTATTCAGACGTATACAAGGAGTTAAAAAATGATATCATTAATAACTTTTAAAGGACTCTGTTCTGACTTTGCTAACTCTCTTATCTGTATTAAGAGTGGTTATTATTATTAGAAATACAGTTTCATGAAATTTTATATTATTTGAGATGTACAATGTTTCAGAAAAAAAGTATATCATGTATAACATGAAACATTGAACATAAAATTTTTAGTTGTTTCTGCATATGCTATTAAAATTTGAGCCCATTTGAGATTTCAAGTGTGTTTTAGAAAAATCGATACCATTGACCAATTCTAATTCAAATGATCTCAAATTTTATGAAAGTATATCATTTTGTAATCTAATAACTTGACTAATATCATTTCGTATTCTAATAACTTGAACAATTCTAATTCAAATGATCTCACATTTTAACAGAGTATATCATTTCGTATTCTAATAACTGGAACAATTCTAATTCAAATGATCTTAAATTTTAACAGAGTATATCATTCGTATTCTAATAACTTGAACAATTTTAATTCAAATGATCTCAAATTTTAACAGAGTATATCATTTCGTATTCTAATAACTTGAACAATTCAAAATTTTCTAATTCAAATGATCTCAAATTTTAACAGAGTATATCATTTCGTATTCTAATAACTGAACAATTCTAATTCAAATGATCTTAAATTTTAACAGAGTATATCATTTCGTATTCTAATAACAATTTTAATTCAAATGATCTCAAATTTTAACAGAGTATATCATTTCGTATTCTAATAACTGGAACAATTCTAATTCAAATGATCTTAAATTTTAACAGAGTATATCATTTCGTATTCTAATAACTTGAACAATTTTAATTCAAATGATCTCAAATTTTAACAGAGTATATCATTTCGTATTCTAATAACTTGAACAATTCAAAATTTTCTAATTCAAATGATCTCAAATTTTAACAGAGTATATCATTTCGTATTCTAATAACTGGAACATTTCTAATTCAAATGATCTTAAATTTTAACAGAGTATATCATTTCGTATTCTAATAACTTGAACAATTTTAATTCAAATGATGTTTAATGTTTAAATACCTTTTCTTTCCCATACCCGAACAGAATAAAACATAAAACATTAAACATAGAATTCTAAGTCGTTACTACACATGCAGATAAAATCTGAGACCATTTGAAATGTTAAATGTGTTTCAGAAAAATCAATATCACTTCGTATTCTAATAACTTGACCAATTCTCATTCAAATGAACTCAATTTTTAACAGCATGCGAGGAAACAACTAAAACTTTTATGCTTAATGTTTCTTATATAAACACCCTTTATTTCTCTCGGTATAAAATAACCCTAGTCGGGTTAACATGCCGTTAAAATCTATCAACCAACCAACATGTTAAAATTTGAGACCATTTGAGATCCTGTGTGTTTCAGAAAAATCTATATATGTTTACTCGTGTTCTTAATCCTCTTGCATCAACCTCTGGTTAAAAATGAGACCATCCAAATCATTCAAGATGAAATGCAAAAATATAAATCTTGATTATTTGGTATTGCTTATCCGCCGAATTCTTATTTCTTATGAGTGTCGTCACCTCAGCTGAATAATGGACCATTCCGTTTTTATTATAAAGAAATAAATAGACGAAAAGGACATGCTACAAAGAAAAAAATATATATAGAGAGGGGTGAGCATGAGGAAGCGATAACTAATATATTTCTATCGAAAATAATGAAAAGATGAAAAGAAGAAAACAAAGAAAAAAAAGAAGAGTGCGAGTTAAATCAAGATTATTATACTTTTCACATATTGAAGTATTTTGCAATAGCTCTTAAGTAAACATTATAAAGATTATTATACTTTTTACATATTGAAGTATTTCAATAGCTCTTAAGTAAGCATATAAAACGTTGTAATAATTAAATTATCATACTGTGGTATATCCACAGGTCCTGCTAGTTAACATAATTTCGTAATCTAATAACTTAACCAATTCTTATTCAAATGGATTCAAATTTTAACAGCCTGTGTTGAAACAACTCAAAATTCCGTGATTAATGTTTAATATGTAAACGTCTTTTATTTCCAAGTGAATGGCATTTCTATTCCTGAAAAGAAGAAAATTGGACATTGAAATGATATCAATTCTTCTGAAATGTCTTGTATGATATAGTTTGAAAGAGAGAGAGAGAGAGAGAGAGAGAGAGAGAGAGAGAGAGAGAGAGAGAGAGAGAGAGAGAGAGAGATTCCTAAAAAAGCCTTTTGAATAATCACTAGTTGAAGTACCCGTCTACACAGGGTAAGTGGTCAAATCTTGGACCACAGCTGGTTATTTCACAATCATTTATTGTCAATTAAAAATGTACACCGAACGTTTACAAACTGTAATTGTTATTAAGAGAAATCCACAGAAAAGAGATTTATTAATTGGATTCTTATATTGTCACAAGCATGTGCAGACATTTTTGTCTTTTTAAAGAAATGTCTGGTTGGTTTCAGACCTCACTTAATATACAGTTAATCTCGAATAATGATAAACTCAAAAAGAGTGAACAACAACAACAACAATAATAATAATAATAATAATAAATAATAATAATAATAATAATAATAAGTGGGAAAGGTGATCCACTGGGAACTGTGCAAGAAATTAAATTTTCACCCTACAACCAAATGGTATATGCACAAACCTAAACCTGTCCTAGAGAACGAGACACACACAATTCTCTGGGATTTCGAGGTACAGACGGATCCCCTAATCTCGACCAGGAGACCGGACCTAGTATTAATAGACAAGAAAGAGAGAACGTGCCACCTCGTGGATTTTGCTGTCCCAACAGATAACCGAGTGAAAATGAAAGTGAAAAGATAGACAAATATTTGGACCTTGCCAGAAAACTGAGGAAGCTGTGGAACATGAAGGTGAAGGTCGTACCAATTGTAATTGGTGTCCTTGGAACAATCCTCAAATCTCAGGAAAAGAATTTGGCTGAACTGGAAATCAGAGGAAGAACCGAGCCATCCAAACTACAGCACTATTGGGATCAGCTAGAATACTCAGAAGAGTCCTGGAGACCTGAGGAGACTTGCTGTCACTCAGCCTCCAATAAACCACCAGCTACGGCAGGTGTGAAGAACTATAATAATAATAATAATAATAATAATAATTGGGAAGGTGATCCACTGGGAATTATGCAAAACATTAAATTTTGACCATACAATAAAATGGTATATGCATAAACCAGAATCTGTTATTGAGAAGGAAACGCATAAAATTCTCTGTACTCCGCTTAAAATTGACCATATATCACATCCCGCTCATGGCACAGGAGTTGAGTAAATACATTAACACGGTAGGAGGTAAAATCTTAGACCACATCGTCATCTAGCAGTCCGCGATTTAAAAAGTTAAAAATAAATCTCATATCTATATTTACCTAAACATTAATAACAATCTTTTTTCTATATATTTGTTTTATTATCTTTTATTCTATACATATAATTATTTTTAAGTTGTTTATTTTGAGTTTGTTTGTTTATATTTTTATTTAATTTGTCTTTCATTTGCATTTTATTATGTTTTATTCTCTATTGATTTATTTTATTTTTTTAATCATTTTCTAAAATTTTGATATATCATTAATTCATACACTTATCCTATTTTTATTTATCTTTTCCAATAGATAATGAGTGGTAAACGTTTTGTAACTCCCTCTCGAACAAAATGAGGTTGTTCATTTTATTGAACTTTGGTCTTTGCTGGTCTCCACCAATTTTCTTTTATAAAGGGACGTTCGATCGGTTGTTGTATAAATAAACATTGGGACATAGAGACAGACATACAGAATCTTTCTCATACAGACAATCTTTCTTTGATAATAATAATAATAATAATAATAATAATAATAATAATAATAATAATAATTAACCTTTTATGGTTAACAAGAAGAAAAGCATCTGTCAACGTACCTCACCGTTCTAGAGTGAAATTGAAGGAAAGCGAAAAAATGGATAATTATTCCAGTGAACTAAAAAATAAATGCCCTGTTGGTGCAGCTTAAAATACACTGTCAATATCCCCCTACAGAGAGGTAAGACCCACCCAAAAAGGGGTGTCCTGGTATAACACTAAACTTCATGTGGTGGTGAGGCTCAATTTCTTACGGAAATGAGTAGTAAAAAGATATTTTAACATACCCTGGAACAAAAATAGGGTGTGCATTTTATCGAACTTTGTTCATTGCTGGTCTCCAGTAATTTTTCTTTTATGAAAGGATGTGCGCTCGGTCTTTGTACAAACAAATATAGGGACATATAGACAGACATACAGAATCTTTCTTTTGTATATATAGATTACGAATCTACACCGATTATTTATTAATGGTAATTGTTCCTTTAAACGATAAATCCACACAACATAAAAAGAGATTATCTTATGAAGTAAATATTGTTCTATGAAAACAATTATCAAGTTTTTCGAGAGAATAATTGCTTAGCAATAAACATCAGAGGTAAACCGAAAAACATTTAAATCTCTTTGATGCCAATTAAATATGAAATACTTTTTTATCTAGTTGTCATCTAAGAGATTTTAATGTTTTTCGTTTTACTCTGTTATTGCTAACTCAATAATAATTCTATTCTATGTAATCTCTGAACATTTCCAGCTTGAAGAACTAAAAATCCAATTAAAGGTCCGTCAGCGATGCTTAGAGTACGCTGCTGTAAGAACCCTAACTCACAAAAAGGGTTTCCCGCACGAGCAGGATGTGACACAAGGTCAATTTCTTAAGCGGCGTTTAACAGCGTTAAATTCAGAGTATTCCTTCGCCTAGACCGTTTACCGAGCCAAGGTTAAAGAGTCAAGTCTGTCCTACTATTTACCCGTAGCTGGAGGGAGAGAAGTTGGATGCATACATTTCCCGAGGATATAATCACTATGTAAAATACAAGCAACCTGGTCCAGGATTTGAACTCGGGTCGACGAGTCGATTTCATATGACTTTAACCATTAGACCACGCGCCTTCATACATTATAGGCTAGCGAACTACTTTTAGAATGACCAGGTCAAAATTATTTACCTGTATTAAAAATGCTATGTTAAATATATTTATTTAAACTAGCAGGACCAGTGGATATACCACAGTATGATCAATAATTACAACATTTCATATATATTTACTTAAGAGCAATTGAAAAATAGCTCAATATGTAAAACGTATTATAATCTTGATTTAACCCTCTCTCACTCTTTTTTTTCTTTCTTTCCTTTTTTTCATCTTTTGATTATGTATGATAGAAAAAGATTAGAGTCACCGCTTCCGCGTGCTCACCTCCTCTCCCTATCTTTCCCCTGTGTATATTTCTACTGCACAGTAGACCTTGTGTCACATTCTGTCCTAGTCGAACGGGTCGGATAAATACGAGGGTGAGTCAAAAAGTAATGCCATTTTGTTTCGGACAGATATAATTACCAACTCAGGAACATGTATCATACATCAAAGTGAAGCTGTTCTTCTGTGGATCACATCCTTACTTCTCCACATAGTCACACTATCTTCCAATAGCAATGTTCCACCTTCGAATGAGAGCATATATCCCTGTCCCTGTAACAAATGCATTACTTCTTGACTCACCCTCGTATTTACCCGACCCGTCATGGGAAATGGACTCGTCGCCCCGAGTTCAAATCCTGGACGTGGTAATTGCATTTCATTTAGCGCTAATATCCTTGGGAAAGGTATGAATCCTACTCTCCCTCCAGCTATGGGTAAATAGTAGGGCAGACTGGGCTCTTTAACCTTGGTTAGGCAACTGGTCTAGGAGAAAGAAAACTGAATTCAAACCTGCTGAACTCCGCTGAAGAAATTGACCTTGTGTCGCATCCAGCTCATGCGGAGGGGTTGGTAAATATATATATATCCCTGTCCCGTAAAATTCTGTTGACTGTTCTTTGAGCCAGTTCTTCACTACAGATTTCACTTCCTCATCAATGGCATAATGTTTGACTCTCAAACCCTCTTTTATGGGACCGAAGAGATGATAGTCTGAAGGCGCTAAATCTGGTGTGTATAGAGGATGCGGTAAGTAAGTAAGTAAAGTCGACGGGGCGGCCTAAAGTCGGTATCAGCCAGTCAGTGAGGGAGTCTATCCCCTTTTCAATAGCGCTAGACCAAGGAGATTGTTTTAGCATCTGAGTTGGAGCGCCACACCTACCACCAGCTCCTTACTTTACCGCACAGATCCCTGTGCTATTCATACGCTGAGTTGGCGAGGACCGGTATCGAACTAGGAACCTTGAGGTTTCTAGCTGAACGCTCTACCGACTGAGCTAACCCGGCCCCATCACCCGAATGAGGCGATTTCTCCCTTGTCCTGATGCTTGTGTGTGGTCGAGCATTGTCATGCAGAAAGAGAACATTGTCGGTTGGCAAGATGGATCTTACTCGTCGGATTCTTGCTCTGAGCCTCGTTATCGTCTCAATGTAGGCCTTAGTTTTATATAAAAAAAACTTCACCTGAAATAAAGAAAATTGCATGACTTTTTGACTCACACTCGTACATTTGGAATTAATATCTATGTATTTATGTATCTATATAATTTGTGTAAATTGTCAATTCATGCAAACTCCAGGAACAAATGTCTTGTGCAATCTGTAACAAAGTCTGTAAGAGCTTCTGGTCTTAAGAGACATATGGTGGTGCATAATCATAACATTTTATCATCTGATCCATTTGATACAACGAGTAGGGCGTCCTTCCTATGTCATATTTGCATCAAACTTTGTGGATCTGCAGTGGGTTTGATGGGTCACTTGAAGGCTCATGAGAGGAAAGGTTCTGGTGGTGGGGTTATAGGATTGTGAGGGACGGCAGTGATCTGTAAGGATTATGCGATTGTTATCTATATAACTTAGACTCGCAAAAAATATACACTCTCGAATTTACTTTTAAAATATACCGGTCGATCACAATCAACGTTTTAGGCACCCCTGGTTTGAATGTCATTTCATTTTCTCTTATTTTATCATATCTTATTTTATAGAATTCTATTTGTTTGGTTTGGTCATTAAATAGAGATTAAAACAAAAAGAAGAGAAAAAGTCGCGCTGCCTGAATACATTACAGTAGCCATTTTCGCACCCCACACACATACTTGGATAATATTTGTCTTTCTGCTAAGCCAAAATCCTCCTGTTATTTATTAGTAGTCATTGAAACAGCATGAAACCTCTGAAATGAAATTAAGATCATAAAATTGTCAGCAACACTATTGGAATTTTTTTTTATGAGATTCGATTCCTCGCTTTTATTAATTAAACGACGAAAGTGAAACGTGATAATTTCATCCGAATTTTTCATTTTAATCTAAAAAAAAACAACTTATTTTTTCGTTTAACGTCTGTTTATATCGACTGGTTATCAGAAAATGTGTTTTTATGCAAGGTCGGACTTTCACATGCAGAGGTTTTAACCCATATGAAATTTAAAGCCCTTTTCTCATTTTTTTCCCAAATATATTAATGTTAATGATAGTGAAAAAATATTAGCAAAAAGTAGGACATTTTTCAGAATTTTCTTTTTAGAAAATCTTGAATTTATTTTTTATAACTAAGAGGTGATTTGGTTTAATGACATATCACACCTCGTGGGTTATTTAATGCCAAAGCTATTCTTGTAGAAAAAGACATATCACCCTGTAATGACAAACGATAGATTTTGGAAAGCTTTATTTTACTTAGAATAATTGGTACACATATTGAGAGTTTATATAGTCAAGTATTCACTAGAGAGTTCTCCAAAAGGAAGGTAATCATAAATTAGGGGAAGTAACTGTCAATGACATATCACCCCTCGTGGGTTATTTAATGCCCAAGCTATTCTGGTAGAAAAAGACATATCACCCTCGCGGTTATTCTTGTAGAAAACATTGGTTGGCTGGTTGATTGATTTTAACGGCATATCAACCCGTCTGGGGTTATGTCATGCCTAACGGTTAAGAAGTAATATATGTTGCGTATTTATATTTATAGTTTTTTAGTAATTGGTTTTAACAATGTGTTAACACCATTGAGGATCATATTGTATGGTATTGATTAAGTTCATGTCTATATTCTATGGTATAATTTTATTTCCCTCAAAAAGGACAGAATATCCTCCGTGTTGACATTTTCAAATAGATTTTTCATATTGTTTGCATTGAAATAACGGTCTCTGATGTGAGAAAAACCTGCATTCCATGAATAAGTGTTTAGCAGCCAAAGGTGTTTGACATGTTTCACACTGTGGTTGTTGTTCTTATTTGAGTATATAGGAGTGCGTTAGTCTTGTGTGATCAATGCGTAATCGGGACAAAATTACTTGTTCCTTTCTAGACTTCCTTAAAGCTGACACCAGTCTCCCAAAGTGGGTTTGATTGAGAAGAATTTATTGTGGATGTTATAGAAAAACAGTAGTGATACTATTCAACCCATTGTAGAGGAAGTTCATTCCGTTCCCCAGGGCATTAATTCAAAAGCGAACGGTATAGTGTGACTGGAATTTGAACTTGCTTACTACGATGTCACTGTCCTGCACGTTAGCCACTACACCATGAGACACTCCCAGAACTAAGAGAACTTTGACAACAAGAATAAAGGAAAATAATCACTTCCTATGTGTGTATCCGCCATTGACGTTTCATTAAAATTTGTGGCAGTAATAATAATAATAAAAATTGTTCAGTTTTTGTTGTTGTCCAATACTATACATACATACATCATCATCATCATCATCATCATCATGTCGTGCTAGCAGCACGGATATCTATGAAAATCTCTCGCCAACCGTCTCTATCATTCATTGCCCCTGGCAGGTCCTCCGAGCCGCATCCGGTATCCACGCAGAGTTGGTTAATATAAGTCTTTGCTGGGCGGCCCGCAGAGGCGTTTCCATGTTTTGGCTTCCACAGGAAAAGGTCGCTTATGAGTTCTTTCTTGTTTCTATAGTAGTGACCAGCATGTCTTATTCATCTCACTCGAATGGTTTGTGTGATAGGGAGCAAGTGGCCGTACAGCTGCTTTCTTGTGGGATGTTGTTTCCAAGATTTATTTAAGATCACGCGCAACATTCTGCACAGCCGGAATTCCTGCTACATAGCATAGAGAAGGCAGCACGGAACATCGGCCTGTATGTGAACTCCGATAAAACCAAGTTTATGCGTTTTTAAAAAGAAAGCAGGCATCTCTACACTTGACGGCAAGCCTCTAAAGCCAGTAGAATAATTCATGTACCTTGTTAGTAATATCTCATCGACAGAAAGCGATGTTCATGCTCGCATAGGAAAGGCATGGTCTGCTATAAACAAATTATCAGTCATATGGAAATCTGATCTCACTGATAAAATAAAGCGACAATTCTTCCAAACCGTACTTGTATCAGTGCTACTGTATGGATGCACCACCTGAACCCTTACAAAACGCCTAAAAAATAAGCTAGATGGGAGCTGCATATATATATTTTTTTTTGGGGGGGTATGTGCTTAATTGAAGTCATACCTGATTTTGAAAATTAATTAGTTAATAATTAATGAATTTAGGCAGGCATATATGTTCAAATGTAAGGCTAAAGAAATCGAGAAAATGTCAATCACGGAATGTACATTTCGACCTATTAGGTCTCATCAGCAAGGTTATAGACATGGGAGACTGCTCCGTGTGTGACTCGAAACCTCGACTGTCAAGCTGACAGGCGAAGTCTCTGAACGTAACACTAGCTGTTATATATGGAGAAAATGTAAAACGTACAAGCTAACATCGTTGATCCCAGCGGGCCATCCCCCAGGCAACACCTACCCTCACGATTTAAAGGGTCAGGGCTGTGTTTATTGTTAGGTTCCTGAGGTGCCTCCTTTTTTTGCACCTGCCACCCATGAGTCTAAGCTTGTGGGTAGTACTACATGATTAAATTCAGAGTTTTCCTTCTAGACTCGTTGCCCCACTAAGGTTAAAGAGTCCAGTGTGCCCTACTATTTACCCATAGCTGGGAGGGAGAGTAGCTGGATTCATACATTTCCCAAGGGTATTAGCGCTATGTGAACTGTATTATTTCTTATCTGCTTTGAGTTCTTTTCCCGATTCGTTTATCACAGCGGACATCTTCGTATCACATTTATTTACGTCTTTCTTTTATTTGGCTGAAATGCAAAGGAGAGCATTTTTTATTGTTGTTTTCGTTTTTTTTTCGCTTTCGCGAAAAAGAAATTAGAGGCAACTTTATTCGTAATGGAGACGTGCGTTGTGATCAGTGTTAAAGATTACTCTAATCAAATGTAGAGAAGCCAGATACTTCAAATTGGGTTGTCACACACACACACACACACACACACACAACACACACACACACATACACACACTCTCTCTATCTCTCTCTATCTAACACACACACACACACACACACGTTGAAAAATAAATAAATAAAGGAAAGAAAATGTTGAGTGGATAAATTTTTTTAGTGAAATGCCGACACGTGTTTCGGCCGAGAGGATGTTTTTGTACACAATGTATTCTATCTATTATTATTTTAGATACAAAATAAAATAAGATAATAATAATAGAAAATATGTAAAAAGTGTTTTTTAACTATACAGAAAAAAACGG
>CM042149.1:115694264-115717225 GCA_023376005.1 Doryteuthis pealeii
GTAATCTGACTTATATATAATAATATCAAGTCACATAATAAAAAAGTCACATTTGAAGATCCAGTTCATTGATGCATTCAGAAATATATCAGAAGCTGTTAGCATTGCACAATCTCTCTGAAAAATTCAGAGGGATCATATGCTATAATTAGCACATATATAGGACCAGTTTGTGGTGTATGGTATGTCCGGAATATAGTATACAACATTTACTATCACCAGATCTTGTTTTTGGGGTAAAATAGAGAAGATTTAGTATTTATTCATTCATGACAATAATTAGCAGATACAAATTGTAATGAATAATTGCATGGATTTTTTTTTGTATTTAAATATTTCTAAATTGGGTGACATTAATTTTTCTTTTCAAGAGGTGTCTGTATCAATGCAGGGACTTTATATGAACACGTAGAGATTTAATGGGCCATCCTGCGAGAGTCCAACTCGCGATTACAAACAAAAATTGGGATTTGGCCCGAGACTACCTCCCCCCCCCAACTCTAACCCCCAATTAACACAAATCAAATATATATGCAGCACTCACTATCATCAAATCTTGCTTTTAGAGCAAAAATAATAAAGAATTGATTTATATTCGTGAAGATGATTAAAAAAAAAAAATATTTTGAAACAATTATTTTTTTTTCTTTTGCGGAGGTAGCTGATCAATGAGAGGTCTGTTACGTAGGCATACTGCGTGATTCAACAATAATGAATCTGCGAGACTTGCTTTTTACTCCCCCCTCTACCCTGGCGACGTCGGGTAAGTGGTTCTAGTCTATACATATATAAAGGGCAGTTGTATGCATGTATGTCGGCAGAAAAATTACAACAATAAAACAATTGATAACAAAGTAGATCCATATACACATTCACTATCACAAGAGCTTGGTTCTTGTGCAAAAATAATGAAGATCTTAGTTATATTTATGAAGATATTTAAAAATTAGAATTTTGAATGAGAAGAGAAAGGAAAGTCATTGGTGGCGTTCATGATTAAAACATAAACAAATCAATTATGGAAGACCAAAACAATCAATGGATCTGCGAGACTAACTTTTTTTTTATCCCCCCCCCCCCATCTACACAGGCGACGCCGGGTAACCGGTTCTAGTTTTAATTAAAGCGAGATATTTCACCGCCACAACGTTTAATTTACCATTAAAATGCCCCTCTTCACATTCACAATGATTTTACTCTTTTTGAATTTTGTATTTTAAATAGGAAACATTATTTTCTTTTCTTTTAAGGGGTGGGGGCTGGATCAATGGAAGGTCTTTTTTTATATAGGGCATCCTGCGTGGATCTAACTCGCGATTCAACAATAATGAATCTGAGAGTTCTAGTTTTAAATAAAGCGAGAAATTTTTTTGCCGCCACAACGTTTAATTTACCATTAAAATGCTCCTCTTCACATTCACAATGATTTTACTCTTTTTGAATTTTGTATTTAACCGCCGCAAGCAATTACTGATCCGCTAATTAGATCTTATATCCATTTCAAATTGTTATTACAAATGTTGTGGCCCTAGGTCCAATAATAAATTCTAGTTTGCTTTGTGTTGCAAACAAACTGTCACGTGATCAGCACTGACAATTGCTTTGGTGAAAATATTCAGAATGTATTACGAAATGCAGTGGTACCTAACATACGAATTTAATTCGTTCCGCATAACTCTGTAAGAGAGAGAGAGAGAGAGAGAGAGCATGAGAGAGAGAGAGAGAGAGAGACGAGAGAGAGGAGAGAGAGTCCTAGAATATACAGTGGTACCTTGACTTACGAATTTGAACTCGTTTCGCAAAACCTACTGTATAAGAGAGAGAGAGCGAGAGAGAGAGAGAGAGAGACGAGAGAGAGAGAGAGAGAGAGAGTAGAGAGAGAGCGAGAGAAATATTACAGTGGTAGAGAGACGAATTGACTCGTTCCGCAACCCTCTGTATACAGAGAGAGAGAGAGAGTAGAGAGAGAGTTTAGGAATTTACCTGTGTAGACTGACTTACGAATTTAACCGTTGCCACAAAACTCTGTATATGAGAGGAAAGGAGAGAGAGAGAGAGAGAGAGAGAGAGAGAGAGAGAGAGAGAGTTTAGAATATTACAGCGCCTACCTTGACTTACGAATTTAACTCGTTCCGCAAAACTCTGTATTAGAGAGAGAGAGAGAGAGAGAGAGAGAGAGAGAGAGAGAGAGAGTGAGAGAGAGTTTAGAAATATACAGTGTTACTTGACTTACGAGTTTTAATTCGTTCCACTCATAACTCATTTCCTCGTATATCAAATTTCAATTTTTTCCTTGACATAAACTGAAATGCCATTGATCCGTTCCAGCCCGCCACCCCCGCAAAAAAACACGTTGTTTTTTTTTTAGAAAAATAGCACTGTATTGTATAAAACATTAGTAAAGTAAAGTCGTCGGGTGGCCTAATGTCGGTATCAGCCAAACAACGAGGGAGTCTATCCCCTTTTCGCTAGCGCTAGACCAAGGAGATTGTTCTTGCATCTTGAGGTGGAGCGACACACCTACCATCAGCTCCTCACTTTACCGCACTGATCCCTGTGCTACTCACACGATGAGTTGGCGAGCGTTGGTATCCTTGCGATTCCTAGTCCTGTGCTCTACCGACTGGGCCAAACCGAATAAGATAAAATGTAACGAATTATCTGCTGGATATGTTTTAATGTTAATTTTTTTATAAACAATATTTTTGTTTGGTGTGATAAATTTGGAAACTTAAATGTCTTTAGTGAACTTATAAACATAAGCGTATCGGAAGCTCGCTCGTACCTCGCATTTTAGCTCTCAATATAAAGCAAAAAATGTGGTGAACCGGCTGGACCTCCTATCGTGGTGTAATGGTTAGCAATGTAGTCTCACTGAACTATTACTATTGAACAGCGGGTTCGATCCTCGCTGAATCCCCCTATATCTGTGACCTTGTGTCACATCTTACCTGTAGCGAACGGGCTGTGTAAATACCTACTAAGACGTCCCATCGTGGTGCATTGGTTAGCAAGCTAGTCTAGTAAATAAATTACTACCGAATAGCGAGTTCGATCCTCGCTGGATGGCTCATACTTGCGATCTTGTGTCACATCCGATCCGTGGCGAACGGGCTTGGTAAAATACCTACCAAGACGCCCCATCTTAGTGTAATGGTTATCAAGCTAGTCTCACAGATCTATTACAACTTGTAAGCGAGTTCGATCCTCGCTGGGTGGTCCATACTTGTGAGTTTGAGTCACATTCAAGCCATAGCGAACACGTTGAGTAAATAGGGCGTCCCATTGTGGAGTAATGGTTAGCGAGTTAGTCTCGCGGATCCATCCTACTGAATAGCGAATGGGATCCTCAATGGTTGCTTCCTATTAGAAACCTTGTGTCAAATCCTACTCGTGGCGAATGGGTTGGGTAAATATGTACTCACTCAGCAGCCTTGGGCGTCCCATCGTGGTATAATGGTTTGCAAGCTAGTCTTGCAGATCTATTACAATCGGTAAACGAGTTAGATCCTCGCTGGATGCCCCATACATCCTACCCGCGGCAACCGGGTTGGGTATATACCTTCATTCTACTTACAGTTTATATATTTTATCTTGAGCGTCCCTTCGTGGTGTAAGGGTTAGCAAGCTAGTCTCACAGATCTATTACTACTGGTAAGCGAGTTAGATCCTCGCTGGATGCCCCATACACCCTACCCGTGCCAACCGGTATATACCTACATTCAGCGTCCCCTCGTGGTGTAAGGGTTAGCAAGCTAGTCTCACAGATCTATTACTACTGGTAAGTGAGTTAGATCCTCACTGGATGCCCCATACACCTACCCGTGCCAACCGGTATATACCTACATTGAGCGTCCCCTCGTGGTGTAAGGGTTAGCAAGCAAGTCTCACAGATCTATTACTACTGGCAAGTGAGTTAGATCCTCGCTGGATGCCCCATACCCCTACCCGTGTCAACCGGTATATACCTACAGTATACTAACAGCTTTTATATGTATTCTTAAGCGTCCCTTCGTGGTGTAAGGGTTAGCAAGCTAGTCTCACAGATCTATTACTACTGGTAAGCGAGTTAGATCCTCGCTGGATGCCCCATACACCCTACCGTGTCAACCGGTGTATACTTACAGTCTACTTACAGCCTATATATTTATTCGTTTTACCTCCACAATTGTATAATTAATTATACAGTATTAAAATAAATCTATTAGTATTAAGATGTTGAAACGGATATAAATATCTGTGACGATGAGTAAAGTGAATTTGGAAGAGAACTGAAGCGGAGATCGATAGATTATAATTGATAAGAGAATGTTGCTTACATGTCTATAAATAGATTTAATGAATTCACCGTTTAAAATAGAAACTGTATTAAAGTAACATCTAATCATTGAGTGAAACTAAATTAGACTTGCTTGACTGAGAGGAGATTTGCACCCAGAATTCCGACAGACTGAATCTACTTGGGCGAGTCAAAAGTTGTGCAGTATTTGGACCGAGTAACCAATAAGCACCCCAGCTGGGAGCTGTTTTGAAAGGAACCCCTTTTGCTTTTCACCGTAAACTCAAGTAAACAACAGACGATTTTTTTTGCTTTAGAATTTCACTGTAAGATTTTTAAAAAAGTTTGTTCGTGAATATTTACAACCCAAAGACATGTTTTTATACTAAAATAGTTTTCGATTTTAATTTAAAAAAAAATATTTATTGGTTACTTGTTCCCAACATATTTTTATTTAAATAAACATAAAAATATTTTGTAAATAAAAACTATTTTCATTTAAATAAACATATCTGCATTTGTATTATCTGCGTTATTCGGACTATTGTCCCCATCTTCATTGTTATTTGTACAACGTTTCGGCCGATATGCCCTCCGGCCTTCTTCAGGTATTTCTTGTCGGACTCGGGAACCTTGATGGCTCCCGAATACGACAAGAAAGTTCACGAGTTCGAAAAGAAGGTTCCCGCGTCCGAGAAGGTTCCCGAATCCGACAAGAAATACCTGAAGTAGGCCGGAGGGCATATCGGCCGAAACGTTGTACAAATAACAATGAAGATGGGGACAATAGTCCGAATAACGCAGATAATACTAATCTTCAAGCCTCATCTCAAACATTCAGAGAAATAGTATATAATCATACAGATAACAATGAAGATGAGGACAATAGTCCGAATAACGCAGATAATACTAATCTTCAAGCCTCATCTCAAACATTCGGAGAAATATCTGCATTTCTCTTCTGATTAAATAAAAACTTAATATAAAAATGTGGCTTTAATATAAAAACGGATCTTGCGTTTAAAGTTTTTAAAACTTAAAAAAAAAACCCTACTGAATTAACAACAACAACATGAAATAACTTTGGGTTGTAAATATACATGAACAAACCTTTAAAAAAATCTTACAGTGAAATTCTAATACAAAAAAAAACCGTAAGTTGTTTGTAAACAAACAACCGGGAGTTTACAGTGAGAAGCAAGGTGTTCATTTCAAAACAGCACCCAGCTTGGGTGCTTATTGGTTACTTGGTCCCAATATTTTAGTAAACGTGAGGCACAATTCGGCAGTACCGGATTCTTTTGCCAAAGTTGTAAAGGAATTCGCGGGAGGTTATCGAGTATGATAACAGACACCTGAAGAAGGCTTGAAAATACAGCGGCCGAAACATTATGAGTATAGGAACTTAGATGAATACAGTAGTCCACTTTGTTGAGAGGGGGGGGGGCTGCAACCAAGTCCGCCGCAAATGGTCACTGGTCAGGATATTTATCACATACACCACTTGTATGGGTTGGACACAAGGTCTCGTTTTTACGTGGGACCACCCACAAGCCGAGACTCATGGATTGTAGGCAAAAAATGCGTCGATCCCGTCGGCATTCCCCTCAAGGGGGGCGCCTCAGGCGCTGGGCAATAAACCCAGCCCTGTCCTTTTAAATCAAGGGGGCAGGTATTGCCTCGATCCCAGGGGGATAGCCCCCTGGGATCGACGCTATTAATTTACTACACCTGATCCAGCGGCCGAAGCTCACCAGAGCCCCGGCTAGGACGGGTAGTAGGTCAGTCAGGCGCGCTCGTCGCTCTGTCCTGCTCCTGCTGCTTATGGATGTCACTTTTCAACACCGGGCACCTGAGTCGAACCTCGCGTCCGTGCAACGCCTACGTTTCATTTTTTGCATTCGGGAGGATGCAGGTTCGATTCTGGCAGACAATTCAATTCTCTTTCTCAGCGAATACGTTCTCTATCACATCCACAAAGTGCAAAGAATAATAATAACTCCACAGAAAAAATATTTAAATCGAAATAGCCATTATTTAGATGCAATTATCCGATTTAAAGGGTCGGGTTAGCTCAGTCGGTCGGGCGTTCGGCTAGAAACCACAAGGTTCCTGGTTCGATACCGGCCCTCGCCAACTCAGCGTATGAGTAGCACACGGATCTGTGTGGTAAAGTAAGTAGTGTAGTAGGTGTGGCGCTCCACTTCAGACGCAAAAAATAATCTCCTTGCTCTAGCGCTATTGAAAAGGGGATAGACTCCGTCGCTGATTGGCTGATACCGACTTTAGGCCACTCCGATGACTTTACTTTTTACTTTATCCGATCTAGGCCTTGCACAGCCTAATCTTTTTTTTATGTTAGCCAAAGAAATCGGTAAATTTGCCAAAGTTGTGAAAGTGATGAACCACACGTGACTATGAAATCCCAAACTCACCTGATACTCTCCAAGCGTTATTCTGAATTTGCCTCTCTAGAGGCTACTTGCTGGATTTCCTAATTTACTAGGGTGAGTTAAATTTTTGCAATATTTTGGCACAATTCAGCAGTGTTATATACTGGACCCGTCAAGGAACACGGAACACTTGTATTTATAAAAATATAAGATTATAACTTTATGGTAATCATACTCAAAATCCCATGATATTACAGGGTGACCCAGAAAAAAACAGAACCCAATTTTTTTTTTTTATTTTCCCATTAAAGTAACCCTAAACCCAACCCCAACCCTACCCCCTAACCCTAACCCTAACCCTACCCCTAGTTAAAATTAACAGTTTTATTACAAAATCTGTTTTTTTTCTGGGTCACTCTGTATAAAGAGTGACCTCCCCCCAAAAAAAAACAAAACCCAAATTATTTATTTATTTTCCATCAAACTAACTCTAAACCCCAACCCTAACCCTAACCCTAACCCTAAACCCCTAGTTAAAATCAACAGTTTTATTACAAAATTTTTGGGTTCTGTTTTTTTCTGGTTCATGGGCTTTTGAATATGATTTGCAAGATTTACCAACTTTATTTCCTCGGCTGTGTGCAGACTGAGAGACATTAGCATGGGTTACACATACATGGAGCCCTCGCGAGTTCTCTGCAAGCAATCTCGAACCTGATCTCGGTCTGCCTAAATTGATTTCCACGGGCTTTTTTAATTTTTTAATTTTTTTTATTATTGTCCAACTCACGGGGTCACGCCTCTCCTATCGTGACACCCACTCAGTTTCTCTCTAGACACACTTCTCGCCCATGCAGCCTGTTTTCATTGGTTATCGGTTACGCTACAGATTTTCTGCGCCTACACAGTGTCAAATGTACACCTGTATCTCTAGGTGCCAAAGGTCAATTGAACGCCATATCCTGTTTTTGTTTCCAGGCCCACACTTGACTCCCACGCATTTCCTGCGTGCAGCCCGGGCTCCAGGTGCAAACCGATTGGTCAGGCAATATATTACAGCAGCTCTAGATGCTTTGGCCAAGGTTGTAAAGTTGATGGATTGTGAAATATTGAGCTCACTTGATCTGACCCCGGCTTGGTCTGACTCCGACTTCCTGCTGCGGGGAAACGGTGGGAATAGATAGAGAAGGCTTTGTTAGACCTCATGATGTAAGGACTGTTAGTTAAATAGTCTGCTGGCGGTGATCATAATGTAGGGACATACCCCAGCATGACTTATCATTCACACGGGGTTAAAGGTCTGGTGGTTATGAACAATTGATAAACTGTGAATTCACAAAAATTTACTCGCTGAATTTTTCTTTATGTGCTTCTAAAATTTTTGTAAGTTGCGGACTGGTTAACATTTTGTTAATCTGAACAAACCTCAATCTGAACAAATCTCAAACCACCATCATGGTTCCACGTCAGAACCATTGTGTCACTCTTCTGTCCAGTTTAAACTCATAATGCATAATATATTCCTGAATTAGACTAAATTGTACGTTCATCAGTGCAGTTTTCAAATCACATACTGAGTAAAGCAATGCACAATGCCTTTGTCACCGAGATTGTGAAGGAGACCAAACTGGGCTGTGAGATACCCTCTACTCCCGTTATTCAAATATAAGGGAAAGTTATTGTGTACGAGAAAAAGCAAATAAATAAGGCCGGAGAGTAAATCGGCTGAAACGTTATAAGTACTGCAATCAAGATGAGTACAGCAATTCACAATGTAGTAATAATAATAATAATAATATAATAATAATAATAATAATAATAATAACTGGACCTTGCCAGAGAACTGAAAAAGCTATGAAATATGAGGGTGAAAGTGATACCAATTGTAGTTGGTGCACTTGGAACGGTCCCAAAAAGCTTGGGAAAAGACTGGAAAATCTGGAAATCAAAGAAGAATTGAGAACATCCAGAATACTGCACTGCTGCAATCCGCCAGAATACTCAGAAGAGTCCTGGAGATCTGAGGGGACTTGTTGTCACTCAGACACCAGTGAAATACCATCAGCTAACGCTGATGTGAAAAATTAATAATAATAATAATAATAATAATAATCTTTCAGAAGAATATATAGATACTAGGCTGAGTAAAAATAATTTGGTAATGTGAGTCAGCTCCAGATACTTTTGCCGAAGCCGTGAAGGTGACCAAACAAACTAGACTGTGAGAATCTGAGCTCGCCTGATTCTCTCCGAGTGCTACTCGATTTGCCTTTATACCTTGGAGCACGGTCTTGTGGGAAATCATGGTTTTAAGCCTACCTGACATTCCTCAATCATCTGGTTACTGTAATTTGATCGATTGCGACTTTACCTTTCGCACAACCAAATATTTTTGGTTGCTTCGTCGAAGTTATGGCCCAGTTCAAATTTGTAGGGCATAATTTCCCGAATTACACTACGTTGTAAATTCATATGGTTCCGTCCTGAAACATCACGGGTCGCAACCCACGCCTCACAGGTGGCCCTACTTGGGGTATTTCACTCCTCTGCAGCGTGCAGTCGGTGTATTCTTCTGTCACAGTCGACCATGAAATTACTTATATTCCTACTCTTATACTTATATTCTTACTCTTATACTTATATTCTTACTCATATACTTATATTTCTACTCTTATACTTATATTCCTACTCTTATACTTATATTTCTACTCTTATACTTATATTCCTACTCTTATACTTATATTCTTACTCTTATACTAATATTCATACTCTATACTTATATTCTTACTCATATACTTATATTTCTACTTTTATACTTATATTCCTACTCTATACTTATATTCTTACTCTTATACTTATATTCTTACTCTATACTTATATTCTTACTCTTATACTTATATTATTACTTTTATACTTATATTCCTACTCTTATACTTATATTCTTACTCTTATACTTATATTCCTATTGTATTCTTATATCCCTCTCTTATACTTATATTAATTACTCTATACTTATATTCCTAGTTTTATACTTATATTCCTACTCTATTTTTAAATTCTTACTATTATACTTATATTCTTACTCTTTACGGAGTTATGAGAAAAATCAGTCGAGAGATTATCTTGGGGGTCGGAAGTGGTTCCTTTTTCCTGCACATACACAGAGGGTTCTGTCTGAATGCTCATGGGAGTTTGTTATTTTTCTATTTTAATTTTATTTTAATCCCCACATCGGTAGGTACTCCTCTCTAGGGGATACAGTCAGTGCATTCTCAGCTGACTGTGCCAATATTGAGCCATTATTTATAATTGTTTCACTATTGCTATGTTATATTGGCCATTTTTATTTTCCTATATTGGAAATTTTCTTTTTTTTTCTTTTTCCTCACTTAGATAAATATATTTTTTGTTGCTTATGATATATATATATATATATATATATATATATATATATATATATATATCAAACTTATTGGTAAACCCTTGCGGTAAGAAAAAAAACAGGCAAATAGTTTGATAGTAAAAATATACTACCAAACTTCACCTAGGGAAAAAAAAATGGAAATAAAAGAAAAGACCAAGATGGTCGTACCAACCGAAAATAATCGGTTAATACTATAACACTTATCCAAAAGAAAAATATATATATATGAAAAAAAAAAAAAAAAAAAAAGATATATATATAACGCTAGGATTATCTAAAGCTAAAAAGTAAAAAGTGCTCAATATCTAAGTAGAACAAATAATAAAGTTAAACCTAATGAGTCAGATACACGTACTAAACAGTTTCGCTTAGTAGCTCATCAGGTCAAGAATCCGACTCTTGCCCTGATGAGCAACTAAGCGAAACTGTTAGTAGGTATATCTGACTCATTAGGTTATATATATATATATATATATATATATATATATATATATATATATATATATATATATATCACAGTTAACTTTAAACACAAGTAAACAAATATATTTACTTCTGGATTTAAAAAAAAACGATTAAAAATGGCTCAATATAAAGAGCTAAATATACGTTTAAAAACGAATGGCTTAGAATTACCGACTACAGTTTCTCACCGTAGCGCCTGAAGATTCGCGCTACGGTGAGAAACTGCAGTCGGCAATTTTAAGCCATTCGTTTTCAAACATATATATATATATATATATATACTGCCTTTAATTTTTTCTTCTTTGTTTGTCTTCATAGAATATTTGATCTTTGCGCAAAAGTCCAAAGACAAAATAGTTTCATCTTAAAAAGTAAAGCTCTGTCAGCTGGGGCTGTAGAATATGCCGACAAATGTGTCCACCTGTTGGCCGCGGGCGGTGACCTGGAGGCTGAGCAGTACATAACAGGCAAAACTACACTTTGGCCCTTACTTTGGCTAGACAGGCGGTTGGTAATGTCAAGCCCTAGAACATATATTATTGGGCCAACCTTATTGATCTTGTGAAAAAACCTAACCCCTTTTATTGTGTATGTACTAGAAGGCGGTGGCTGGAGATCTTCGTGTTCTGGGTATGACGTTAAACTGCATCAAGGGGGGGAAGTTCCAATCCTGGTGCTCTGGGGAGTGTGGAGAACCTCTTTATTGCCATTACTCCCTGCTTCACTCTGACCCGGAGTGGTTGTACCTGTTAGGGTCCAATCTATGGGTTAAATAGATAAAAATATGTTTTTAAAATGTTTAAAAATGAGTTTAAAAATCTGAATACCCCAAAATGAATAAAACACAAATTTAATTAAATAACCCAAAATTTGAAAATCCAACCAACCAACCAACCAACCAACCACCAACCAACTAATGATGCTTAAGGATGAAATCCTGGATGCTGAGCAGTGCATAACATGCAAAACTCCACGTTGGCTCTTACTTGGGCTAGACGGGCGCTTGGTCATGTCAATCCCTAGAACATATAAGATTGTCCCAACCCTATTAATCTTGTGACAAACCCAAACTCTTTTTATCATAAATGTGCTATAAGGCGGTGGCTGAGGGTCTTCATGTTCTGGGTGTGACGTTAAACTGCATCTAGGGCTGAGGTTCAAATTCTGATGCTCTGAGGAGTGTGGAGTATCTATTTATTGCCATTACTCCCTGGTCCACTCTGACCAGTGGTGGTAGTACCCGTTAGGATCCCATCTACTGGTTGAATAGATAAAAATATGTTTTAAAATGTTTAAAGAATGAGTTTAAAAATCTGAACACCCAAAATGAATAAAACAAAAAGGTAAAAGTAAAAGTAAGTAAAGTCATCGAGGAAGTCTATCCCCTTTTCACTATCGCTAGACCAAGAAGATTTTTTTGGTTTTTGTGGTGGAGCGCCACACCTACCATCAGTTCCTCACTTTACCGCACATATCCCTGTGTTACTCATACGCTGAGTTGGCTAGGGGTCGGTATTGAACTTGGAACCTTGTGGTTTCTTTCTGAGCTAAACCGGCTCAGCTGTCAATCAACTTCGCATATTTCTCTGAATTTTTTGAGATGCGGCTTGATAATTAGTATCATTTGGATTATTCGGACTATTGTCCTCATCTTTATATTGTTATCTGTATAACGTTTTGGTCGATGTGCCCTCCGGCCTTCTCCATACATAAGTGAATAGGTAGATATTCTAGGCAAAACAAGACATTAGGTTTATACGTTCACAAAATTAGATTAGAGGACCAAAGCTGGATATCGTCGTTTTCAATCGTGAATAATAATAATATCAGGAGTATTTTTCTGAATTTTTAGATGAGGCTTGATAATTAGTATTATTTGGATTATTCGGACTATTGTCCTCATCTTTATTGTTATCTGCACTATTTCTCTGAATTTTTGAGATGAGGCTTGATAATTAGTATTATTTGGATTATTCGGACTATTGTCCTCATCTTTATTGTTATCTGCACTATTTCTCTGAATTTTTGAGATGAGGCTTGATAATTAGTATTATTTGGATCATTCGGACTATTGGCCTCATCTTCATTGTTATCTGTACAATGTTTTGGCCGATGTGCCCTCCGGCCTTCTTCAGGTATTTCTTGTCGGACTCTTAAATTGTAACACCTTTTCACAATTCTTTATTTTTTTTCTTTTGATTCCCTTTAAAGTACATATACCATTATCTTTAGTGTTAGACAACAACTGTCAGTGGAGTATTAGTGTTGTGGATCCTAGTCGGGCGCTCTACCGACTGAGCTAAAGTGGCCATTAAAACAAAAAAGTATGCGGTATTAAATAACCCAAGGTTTGACATGCCGTAAAATCCAACCTACCAACCAACCAACCTAAAAAAAACCAACATTTGTTACTTACTGTTGCAGTTAAAAGATTTCTTCAACGAAAAAAGAAGGAAACGAAAAATAAGATAAAGACTGAAATAGATAAATAAATAAATAAAGACTGAAAGAAAGACTGAAAGAAAGACTGAAAAGAAAGACCGAAAGAAAAAAAAAAAAGAAATAAAGAAATAAAAGAAATAAAGAAAGAAAAAGAAAGACTGAAATAAATAAATAAAAAAGAAAGAAAGAAAGAAAAGAAGAAAGAACAAAAATCATTTAAGTTTTATATGTAAAATTGAAGTCACTCATTTACCCAGATGCCATACACTACCAATACTTGAACCTAATACACCTCAATATTACTGTAAAATATTAAACTTTAATAAAATGTCATCAGATATAATAAGTAAAACATTTGTTAAAAACAAAAACAAACAACAAACAACATAAATATGGCGCTTCGTTTTTAATGATCTTAAACAATTGTCGATATTGGATTGTTTTTTTTTTTTGTTATTTTTTTTTTCTTGGATTACAATATTACAGGACTACATGTGTTGACTCTGAGTACATTCAGCCAGTTATTACGGAGGTAAGGTGGTGTTTGGGGGTAGTTTCTAAGGCTGCATAGTCTCGAAAATGGACAGAATATCTTATAGCTGATCCACTGATATGAGGGACGTGCTTTAGGGGTCAAGGGCAGATATCCGAGATGAGACAGCCAATCTTGCAGCAAACGTGGGCAATCATATTCAGCGCTGATATCCTCCGCTTAGTCAATCGCGGTAAGATGTCAGAAAAGTTATCTGTTTTCTGCTTCTTTTCGACTCGTTCTGTCAAGTAGGACAACATCGATTCATGAGGATCTGAAAATGGACACACATAGACAATATTAAAATAAAGGCAGTATTTTTAATACTAGCAAAAGTATGCGCTCCCTGGTTGCAAGTATTTAAGTTTAAATGTAATAGAAGATTATATTACAGGGTGACCCCAAAAAAAAAAACAGAACCCACAGATTTTGTAATAAAACTGTTAATTTTACTTTTAATTTCTTTCAGAATATACAGAGAATTTGGTGCTTAAAATATTTGGACCATATGACCTTTAGGCACCCCTTTTTGATCTCGATTCAGAAGGACGTTTTTCATTTACACCATCAATATCCGGTTGTTTGTTAGGGGTTAGGGTTAAGGGCAAGGGTTAGGATTAGTTTTATAATTTAAAAAACTCTAAAAATCGTCTGTTAACAAACAACCGGATATTGAAGGTGTAAATGAAAAGCATGTCCTTCTGAATCGAGATGAAAAAGGGGTGTCTAAAGGTCATATGGTTCAAATATTTTATTATTAATGATTGTACAAAGACTGAAGTTTAAGTCCAACAAGTTTCTTGAAATTTCATAGATGTTGATAAGATTAGATAAAATTTATTTGGGTTCTGTTTTTTTTTGGCCAACCTGTAAATTAGAAAAACTAACGAAACTTAATAAAAACGAATATGAAAGTATTACACTTATTTTCATGATATTTTAATTGATTTCTGTATAAAATCTTTAAGAAAATAGTAACTCATAGACAATATTAAAATAAAGGCAGTATTTTTAATACTAGCAAAAGTATGCGCCCCCTGGTTGCAAGTATGTAAGTCTAGATGTAATAGAAGATTATATTATAGGTTGACCAAAAAAACCAAAAAAAAAACCCAAAAAACAAAACAGAACCCACACATTTTGTAATAAAACTTAATTTTAATGTTAATTGGCGGAACTTGCAGAAAGTTGTCAAAATTAGGGTGACCCAGAAAAGCAGAACCAATTTATTTATTTATTTTCCCATTAAACTAACCTTAAGTCCCAACCCAATCCTAACCCTACCCCTAAGCCTACCCTAATCCCTAACCCTAACCCTAACCCTCCTAGTTAAAATTAACAGTTTTATTACAAAATGTGTGGGTTTGTGTTTTTTTCTAGGTCATCGGTATACAGATGACCAGAAAAAACAGAACCCAAATTATTTATTCATTTTCTCATTACTAACCTTAAACTCCAACCCTAACCCTAACCCTAACCCTAACCCTAACCCTAACCCTAACCCTAACCTAACCCTAGACCCCCATAGTTAAAATTAACAGTTTTATTACAAAATTTGTGGGTTCTGTTTTTTCGGGTCAACCTAATTTTGACACCTTTGTGCAAGTTCAGCCTTTTAATTAATATTTCTTTCAGTATATATAGACAACTTGGTGCTTAAATATTGTAATATTAATGATTGTAAAAAGACTGAGTTTTTAGTCCAACAAGTTTCTTGGAAATCTTATAGACGTTGATTAGATTGAATAAACCTTATTTGGGTTCTGTGTGATCATTTGGTGCATATTTTAGACAGAGAATGCCTTTAGTAAAAGCAAACAAGATAACTGAAACTTTGAGGAATGATTGTATAAGGACTGAAGTTTAAGTCCAACAAGTTTCTTGAAATTTCATAGATGTTGATAGATTAAATAAAATTTATTTGGGTTCTGCTTTTTTTTGTCAACTTGTAAATTAGAAAGACTAACGAAACTTAAGGAAAACAAATATAAAATAATTACACTTATTTTAATGATATTTTAATTGATTTCCATATAAAATTTTCGATTCATGAGGATCTGAAAATGGAAAACACTAGACAATATTATGAAATCAGAGTTAGCATTGTTAATATTAGCAAAAAGTATGCAACCCTTGGTCGCAAGTATCTAAATTTAAAAGTAATAAAATATATTAAATTATTGATAGTTATTTATTTTTTATTAGCCTTTCTAATTTAATATAATATTTTATTACATCAAAACTTAAATACTTGCACCCGGAGGGTGCATATATTTGCTAGTAGAAATAAAGTTACAATTGTCGTCAATGAAACAGGAAAAAAGTAGAAAAGAAAGAAAGAAAGAAAGAAAGAAAGAAAGAAAAAAGGAAATTAGAAAAAAGTAAAGGGAAAAAAGAGAAAAAGAAAGAATTTGGACAGAGATTATCATACTTTTTAGATATTGAACTATTTTGCAATGGTCTAAAGCAGCGGTCCCCTACCTTTTTTGCGCCACGGACCGGTTTCATATAAGACAATATTTTCACGGACGGCCTTCATATACTCCGGCCTACATTTACTCAATAATCGTTAATGACGTAATCTAATAATAAATCATCCGTAAAATAATAATAAAAAGAAAAATTCAAACGTTCGGTGCGACCCGGTTCCTAGGCCCGCGGCCCGTAGCGGGTCGCGACCCGGTGGTTGGGGATCACTGCTCTAAAGTAAAAATATCAAACGTTGTAATAGCCAAATTATCATACCGTGATATATCCACGTACCCGCTAGTTTTTCATTAGAAGCTAGAATTCAAAGGTAAAAATATTCTACGCTGAGTTTCTCTCGTGCTAATCTAAAAAAACGAGCAAGCGATTCTTCTCGTGGAAATAATAATAAAAAGATATTCTAAACAGAAAAAAAAATCTCTTTAGTCGAAGTAATTATTAAGCTGCTTGATAACTAATGACACGCATCTCTCAAACATTCTTGGATTATTTTTTAAATCACGGATTGTAAACTCTTTTATTAATTCCACATATTCAGTCAAAGATTTTTTTAAGCAGAATCAAAAATTCTTTAAAATATAATTTTCTGATGATATTAAAAATACAAGAATAAGGATTAAATTTGAAAGGGGAACTTTTAAAGTCGTCTTTTTGTTGCAGCCTTTTTTCCAGTTTTGTTTTTGTATTTTTATTTCCAAAATGGAAATTTTAGACCAGTGGTTCTCAACCGGGGTCCATGTAGACCCAAGGATCATATAACACTTTTTGTTGATCAGGCAAGCAACACATATTTAATTATTGTCATATAGTATGGTCAAAGAACCCATCCTGCCTACTATTTATATATATTTACCAACCCCTCCGCACGAGCAGGATGTGACACAAGGTCGATTTCTTAAGCGGAGTTTAAAAGGTTTGAATTCAGAGTTTTTCTTCTCCCTAGACTGGTTGACTAACTAAGGTTAAATAGCCCAGCCTGCTCTACTATTTACCCATAGCTGGAGGGGGAATAGTTGGATTCATACCTTTCCTCACGGTATTAGCGCTAATGTGAAATGTAGACAGCCTCGTCTAGGAATTGAACTCGTCGCGTCGGGTCCATTTCCTACGACGGTAACCATTACAACCAACACTTTATTTATTCATAGTTCGAGGGAAAGAGGTTGGATACCTTTCCCATTGGTATTAGCGCTATGAGAAATGCAACAGATTCGTCCAGATACCAAACCATGATGAATTAAACAAAATGTCTTCGACTTAAAATAATATATGTCAAAAATCCAACCACCAACCAACCAACCAACCAACCACACTAGTGTTATTAATAAAAGATATATAGTACTAGCAAAAGTACCCGGTCCATGACCGGATTAAAAAAAATTAGGAACACCAGAGAGTGAGTGAGGAGAAAACAGGAGTAAGGGAGAAAATAAGAGGAAGATGATTTATCAAATAAATAAAAAAAATCACCGAAAATTTGTATAATAGAATGTTTGTTTATTTTAGGAAATGTTTTTTTCTTTTTGTTTACATTTTGTTTACATTAGATATTATTTCTAAAAGTCATTCCCACTTATAAAGATAACGATAAACAAAGCTAAGAATAGTGATTATAATATTCGTTTTGTTACAGTATACAATTTTATGTTTTCAATTTTTTTTAACTGTTTAAAATGCAACAATATAAATGCTAGATAATAAATACTTACATTATTCGTATGCAATTTCTTTTTTCTTTTTCTAAACTCTGTACATAGAAAAAATATACTGATTAAAAATGGATATGTTTTATTCTAAATGAAAGTATGATAAATAATATAAGGTTGAGTTATCATTATACGTTAAATAAATGCCTTAGTATGTTATTACTTCACTACATATCATAAATATATAATTCAAATTTAGATACATATTATAATATTAGATCATATAGATAGGAACTTTTCTATCTATACTCTAAATAAATATTTCTAAGATTAGACCGGTGATACGCGAGAAATTCAAGCTGAAACGATTAGGGCACAAATTGTACATTAATTATCAGCAGTGGCGCCATTTACTGTTGATAGAGGCAGCAGTAGCGAATTTTTTAAATATTAGCAGCAGCAACTATGCCACGATTATCGCAAATCATTTGATTTTGTTATCAATTAATTAATCTTATTTCAGTAAATCAAAACCAATAGGCGTGTTTCTTAGTTAAATGTATATTAATGTGTATGCAAGATTGAATCCGAGTGACCTCGTTGGAGTTATACGTGCACGTAATACAAACTTCCTGATATAGATAGCATTTACCAATCCCCGTACGAGATAGGATCCGACACGGGGTCAATTTATTAAGCGGAGTTTAGCAGGCTGGAATTCAAAGTTTCCTTCCCAAGACTGGTGGCCTAAACAAGGTTAAAGAGCCCGTTTGTCCATCTAATCCCATAACTGGAGGGAGTAAGTTGAACTCACACCCCATTGATGCGGATAACAACCAGCCTCGTCCAGTATGAAAATATAAAGAATAAATGTGACGTATTTCTTACTGGATCAGCCCACCTTGTATCAAAATAGGGAAGTGTTAGATTATATAATATTATATATTATATATATATTATATATTATATATATATATATAATATATATATATAATATATATATAAGGTGTGCTGGAAATTGCCGCTTAAAATTATGTGCTCGGCGTGGGTGCGTGGATTAAAATCCAGCCAATCAACAGCTTGAATACGTGGTTAGTTAACTATTTAATCGCCTGATCTGGAAAGCCGTTCATTTGCACGTATTCGCCATTGCCGAACGGACCTGCAATCAAGGACTTTGCTCAACCGAAGGATACTAATCAACACTAAGTGACACCAAGGAAGAACCAAAGGATTTACCCAACACTAAGGGACACCGAGGAACAACCAAAGGATTCTTCCCTAAAGATCAGCCTCTGCTTAACACAAGGGATCTCCACTGTAAGTGCTCATCACTGAAGCCTAAAAATGGTCGCAAAATCGTAACGGTCGATTTCCTACGACACTGACCATTACGCCACGCACCTCAATACAACATATGTATTTTTGGTTTTACTTACCTTCTTCATTCTCAAATTGAGAAATGTGACTCTTAGTTGTGGTGGCATCACGTCTCCATCGAAAGCAATGGGCAAGAATTAAACGAGCAGCGTTTCTGTCACATGCTTTATATCTCTGTGTGCTTGACAGCATAAAACATAGAAGGAAGACTGTTATTGTTGTTGTCCATACCCGCACAGATAATGTCGCCATCTATAAAAAACAAAAAACAAAACAAAAACATCAGAAATATGATTGGCAATCAGTCATCACTCGATATAAATAATATTACGACATTTATAAGATTATCTATCTATCTATCTATCTATTAAAGAAATGGATACAATAGAAACCTACTCGAGTTTCACCATTAGGATCTTCAGGGTTAAATCCACTGAATTAATCGAGGTACCGGATTAATTGCAGCCGATTACACGTGTGTTCATTGAATAGATGTTACGCTATAAATGGAACGCTTGTTTATTTTTTTAACAATTTCTCACCGGAAGTTGTTTTTTTGTGAGTATTAAAATGCAAACAAAAGATGCGAATCGATTTGTGGGTATTTATTTACTATGGTTGTTTATAAAGTATGGTTATGAGGCGTAAGAGTGGTTTTATAAGCAAAACAGATTAAAATTATTTATTGATTTAGCTTTGGTTAGAGGGTATATAAAAAAACGTTGTCTTGTATGGTTACGGTGACTTATGTTATAATAATTGAGGTTTAACGCAATTATATATATATATATATATATATATATATATATATATATTATATATTATATATATAAGTTAAGTAGAAAAGGAAATGAATCTGACGGTATGAGTATAGATAAAAGGATATGAAAACAACACAATATGCTGTTAAAGTGAAAAGATTTTATATCATATTCATAGCTAACATTGAACAATATTTCAATTTATAAAAATCATCTTCAGAGCTTGTTTATACTCCAGACTTATCAATAGCGGAGACGAAAATAATATGAATTCAAAACGAAAACATGATGTTGCAAAAAAGTTATGCGGAAGTTTCAAATATAAAGCACGTCCGCCAACGCTTTTCTCGGTCAACGCAGTCATGTATCTCTATTGTAACAGTTTTTGAAAAAAGAAATATTCTTTCATGAACTCTCCCATACCATGAATTTTACCCTCCTCTCCACACCCCCCTCTCCCATCAAACACCTAGCATCTTTCCTGCTTCCTCTCAACTCTTCCCCCTCCCACTTTATATCATGTTATTCTCATTTCATCAATTTTCCCTAACCTCACCTACCTCCAATTCCACTACTAATCACTTTCTCTTCTACAAAAACACAAATGTACGTATTTTGCTTTGAATAAAGAGCCAGATCGACTGAGGAAGTCCTTTCGGTGTCTAGAGGCCGAATATTTCTCTCCCACTTGGACTTGTTTGAGTCATCATTTTTGTTATTCTTTCTTTTACCTCACCTCATACTGTCGATTTCATTCTCAACCCCTCCTATCCTTCATATATAATTATATTATATATATAATATAGTATATATATATATATATATATAATCATTGAAAGGAAGGAAAAAAACAAAAAAACATCATTCTGTGAAAAATTATTTCGACTAAAACTAAGGACTTTAGACAATTTTAAATAAATTCTAAAAACTCCCCAGTTTTAGTGCGAAATAAATTTATTACAGAATGATGGTTTTTGAGTTTTCTTTCCTTTCAATGGTAATATTGTTCTGTATTTAATCCTAAAAAGATTATTATATATTGAGCTCTCATTACGGATTTTAAAATACTGTATTTGGACCTCTAACATGGCAATAACCATTACAGGTGAAATTTAAAATCCCATGTTAGAATCATTCCTTACAACTGGTTTTTGGATACCTTACACACACACAACCACACACACACACACACACAACAAGCACACACACAACACACACCACCCAAAAGAGAATATTTGACTTCATATTTCAAACCGTCTACCTTTCCAGCGTTTCTTCTTCAACTTCAATTTTGAACAGATTGACTTAAACAAGGACAATCGCAGTTTTTCTCCGTTATTCTGTGAATAAAATTTTTTTACTTTTCCTTATATCAACAAAATGCCCTGAAGAAGATCTACTTAACAGATCGGAAAACACTGCAGCGTCGGCTAATACACTTACCATTCATTTTATTCAAACCTGTGTTTTTTTCAAATTTCTTACTATACTACATACCATCGGATTCACTTCTATCTCTTCACACCACACACACACACAACACACACAGATATATATATATATATAATATATAATATATATATATATATATATATATATATATATATTTAATTGCAAAATTCACCGTATTCGGAGTTCAGCTAAGACTCACTTTGTTTACATAAAGTTTGAGACCTCTAGGTGAGTTCATTTCCGCTTAGAAATGTAGCGATTAATAGCCTGCTATACTTGGCAGCTGACTGTGGCCGTATGGGTAAGAGGATTGGCGAGCGTAAGTTCGTTCGGGTCTCGAACCCGGCCAGAGGTAGCTGCTAAAACGGTATAACTGCACTGATGAGAGGTGATACCTCGAAACACGTGTCTGTAGTTTAACTCCTATGTATGTATATATATATATATATATATATATATATATATATATATATCTGTGTGTGTGAGTGTGTGTATATAACTTTTAGATATGGCTGATATGCATACACATATACACGCACTCACACACATATCTACTATCTATCTCTCTCTTATGTGTGTGGTGTGTGTGTTTGTATGTGCGTGTGTTTGTGTGTGTGCGTGTGTTTGTGTATCAGCCATATATATAAATTAAATATATATTATAATATTATAAATTACATATAATGCATATGCATATATGAGTATATAATCAAACAGATTTACAAAATGTATAAAAATATGTGTGGTGCGTATATATATATATATGTATGTATAATATATATGTGTGTATGTATGTATATGTATATATTTATCAGCCATATATATATATATATATATATATATATATATATATATATATTAATCAATCAGCATATCTATAAAATTATATAAATATCAGTCATATTCATAAAGTATATATATAATATATATATATATATATATATATATATATATATATATATATATGTATATTAGCCATATCTATAAATCAAATCTGAATGCAAGAAAATTTCCAGAATAAAAGCAGAAATCTTTCTGCAACTGCAGCAAAATGGACATATGATTTAATAACTATTAGATAAGAAGAACAGTTTCAGCAGACAATTTATATTGCTTAACTAGCAAGATCTAACCGGCGTTGTCCGGGATTTAAAAAATTGAAAATAAAATCTCTTATCTATATTTATATATAGATTAATTAAAAAAATCTATATATTGTTTTCTTATCTTTTATTCTTTATATATTCTTGTTTTTAAGTTATTTTTTTATTATTCTTCGTGTTTATATTTTTTTTATTGTCTTTTATTTGCTTTTCATTTATCTATGTATTTTATACTAGAAGCGACTACCTAGCGACGCCAGGGTAGAGGTTGAAGCTGGTGTATTGATTTTTACTTTTGAGATTTATAATGCTGGACATTTTTATGTAGAATTTCAATGCTATTTCTATGTAATATTTAACTTTAAATATTTTCAAATATAAAATCTTCATAATTTTTGTACAAAAAGCAAGCATCGGTGATATTTAATGTGTATATATTTATTTTGTCATTATTGTTTTATTTTCATACTTTCATCCGCAACACACACACACACACACACACACACACCACACACACACCACAGCCCTTTATATATGTATAGATTACTTGGAGACATATATTTCTACAACCCGATGTAACTACACCGCTAGCGAAGT
>CM042149.1:115717235-115727235 GCA_023376005.1 Doryteuthis pealeii
GATCGTTGGGGCCGTGGGGTGGCGACCCGTGATGCTTAAGGACGGAGTCTTGGTGGATGAGCAGTCCATGACCTGCAACACTCCACTTAGAACCTTACTTAGGCTAGACGGGCGGTCGGAGAGGCCCCTTCCAATAAATCGGCTGATCACGTCAAGCCCTAGCACCTATATGATTGCCCAACCCTATTGCTCCAACCAACTTTTATCATATGGGTGCTAGAAGGTGGTGACTGAGGGCTACATGTCCTGGGAATGAGCGTTAAACTCTATCTGATGGTGAGGTTCCAGTTTTGGAGGTTTGGGAATGTGGAGCACACCTTCATCACCATTGCTCCCTGGTCCACTCTGACCCGGAGTGGTAGTACCTGTTAGGGTCCCATCTATGGGTTAAATAGAAAAATGTATTTATAAAAAAAATTGTATTATCCATTAAGAATTGATTTATTTCAAAACTTTATCGGTATTTAAATGACCAACTGAGGTTGATATGCCGTAAAACAAACCAAACAACCAAACCAAATCAACCATCTGGTTATTGGACTCTGATCATACACGCCTTCACCTTTTGCACAGCAAATGTTTTGGTTACTTCTGCGTCATTATGACCAATTTTGAACTTGTATCCTAAGTTCCTATATTAGACTACGCTGCTCATTCATCTGTAAAGCTTTCAAATCCCACAGAGATGCATTGCACAATGTTTCAGTACACCAACTACCATGATACTATTAACCATATTGGGTACCTACCAGGGCTTGCACTTCTATGGTCATGTGATATACGTGCCACAAACTAGCACGTACCAATAATCTTCATACAATGACTGCTATTTATACAGTAGCATTGCAACTAACAAAGCCTTCATCAGATGATGACTCTGGGTTCAGGCATGGTTTCGGGCCGAAGCATCATTCACTAACCCATAGCACCCCAGCAGTATCTCACGACTCAACCAGACTGTCGGTTTGATGTCACATTGTAAGATTGCCATATCCACGCTGATGCGGTTAGAGTTTTATTCTGGATCTCTTTGATGTATTTCCCCTTGTCTGGTGGAGAAAGTCCAAGTTTTGTCAAAAATGCCAAGGTTGAGTTGGGAATAAATCCTCGGCATCCGACTTCGAAAGGAAATACATCCATTATCCATCCATTTCTGACGCATTGTTCTCGTAGATTTATTATTTTCCCAACTTACGCTGATGTGCCCAGTCAAGATTTTCCTCGAAAGGAACTGTTAATTCAATGATGAAACGTTTTTAGGATTAACAGATCAGATGACAATATCAAGATGCTGGGCCGTTAACGTTATTTCAGTTGGAAAATTTTGCAAAACTTTTTTCTCAGCCTAATATACAAGGTGTGTTAAAAAAAAGTATCGACATTTTTTTTGGTACTTTTTGACACACTATGTATTCAGAAAAAAAAAGTTCCATTCATTAATTTTTTTTTTTCAGAATACAAGGTGTGGCAAAAAAAGGACCAAGTTTAAAGCTGTAGTTACCAAGATAGAAATGAAGAATGAATGGAAAGTTTTTTTTTTCAGAATAAAAGGTGTGTCAAAAAAGTACAAAAAATCTCGATATTTTTTTGATACACCTTGTATATACTTCAATACATGCAAATATATTATTAAGTGATAATGTCTAGACTGATGTCAAGACGTTTAGACAAATCACCACTAATTCTCGATACGTTTTTGACACACCTTGTATATGTTTCAATACATGCAAATATATTATTAAGTGATAATGTCTAGACTGATGTCAAGAAGTCAGGACAAATTACCACTAATTCTCGATAATTTTTTTTATCGGCGGTTTTTGGTGAAACAGGATTGTATAGGTGTGGCCCTAGCTCCGTGCATTTAAAAAAAATTATTGAACTAAAAATTCCTTTCAACTGTTTTGAGAACGTGAAGTATATTTTTTAAAAATACGACGGCTCAGATTTACACCATATCAAAATGGGGAATATCGGAGGTGATTCGACCAATCGAAAGGTCGCTGGAATAACGGTGTTGTATGCCAAAGGAACTATTTAGAAGAAAATTAACATACCAAATGAAATGGTATTGCATTTGTAAATATAATTCTTGATCAGATGTGAAAATTCAAAATATTGTAAAAGATATATTAAGAAAATACGAGTACTGAAACATTAATACAGCTCCCAAAAATTTGGCAATTCGTCGTGTACCCACTTTGTTTTGATTTATGTGGCATTAGCTTAGATATTTTTAATTATTTAATTTAATTAATTTAATTAAGTATCTGTTATTTTTTTTGTTTTTGCTTGTCATTCTATATATTATAAATGGAGGTGCGTGGTCTAATGGTTAGAGTCGTAGGAATTGAACTGGTCGACCCGAGTTCAATTCCTGGACGAAGCTGTTTACATTTCACATAGCGCTAATACACTTGGAAAGGTATGAATCCAATTCTTCCTTCAGCTACTACTTAAGAACTACACATAGCCTTGTGCGAAGTTTTTTTTTCTGTTAGGTACTGTCGACAGTTAGTAACACCATAAACTAAAATGATACAACAATGATAACACCATAAATATAATACATCTATAAATTGTTAATAAAGAAAAGAAAGTTTAGTTGAAATTAAACATACCAAAAATTTTCTTCTTCCAGGCCTGGTATTGATGGTGATATGTGATCGGTATGAAGTTTTAGAACTTATGCCATGTGTGTTATTAAACGTCGAATTTATACCCAAATTATCAGGAGCAGCCACAGTAGATGGATAACTTCTCATACTGTTACAATATATATATATATATATATATATATATATATATATATTATATATATATATGCAATCCACGTCTTGTAAATCCATCTGTCTTCATTGATAGAAACGCATTAAAGATTGTTGACACGTTGAAATATCTTAGATCAACAGTCACGTCTGATGGAAAAATGGACAAAGAAATCCATTCCAGAATAGCTAAGGCAAGCACTGTATTCGGCAAGCTGAAACATCGATTATGGAATACCAAAGATATATCTCTTAAAATAAAAATTAACATCTACAGAGCAGTCGTACTTTCTACTCTACTGAATGGTGCTGAAACTTGGACACTGTACTGCAAGCACATAAACCAACTTGACGCCCTTCACATACGTTGTCTTCGGGCCATTTGTGGTATAAAATGGGATGATAGAGTAAGAAAGCACAATATTTAAAAATGCAACATTGCTGGTATTGAAACCTTACTAGCAAAGGTTCAGCTTAGGTGGGCTGGTCACTTTGTCAGAATGAATGAGAACAGGCTTCCAAAGAAGATATATACAGACAATTACAAAATGTTAAGCGTTCTATTGGACGTCCACTCTTATGCTATAAAGACAAATTAAAGGACACTTTGAAACGCCGCAATATTAACCTGAGTGATTGGGAAAGTCTAGCTAGCATCAAATCGGAAAGAATGGCGTAAGACATGTTTCGCTAAATTAAAGAGCTTTGAAGAAAATAGACTGACACACCTAGATCAGCTCCGTCTAACTTTTAAAACAAAAAGATCTCACTCCTGTTTTAGGGAATTCCATCTGTCAGTGTGGCTTCATAGCTCGTAGCAAGGCTGGACTGCTATCACACTCAAGATCAATATATATGTATATATGTATATATAATTAAATGCATATATATATATATATATATATATATATATATATATATATATATACCTACATATGCTTATATATACATACTTTTATGCATATATGTATGTATGTATGTATTTAAATATTATCCACACAGACACATATATGTTAAGCTTATATTATCCTTGGTAATCCAATTCCTTTCATATCCTGTACCCTCATCCTACTGTTAAGATTTCTGAATATCAGTGATAGAGCATGTTTATTTAGGTTTGGATAGCGTCAGTAGGGTCAAATGCGAACCAACTTGATTCGAAAATGTCATAGGCGAGAAACTGACGGAAAGAGAGAGAGAGAGAGAGAGAGAGAGAGAGAGAGAGAGAGAGAGAGAGAGAGAGAGAGAGAGAGAGAGAGAGCCATGCGAACCCGTGGCATTAGAATGTGTTCATATATATATATATATATATATATATATATATATAATATATATATATATATGTGTATGTGTGTGTGTGTGTATGTGTGTGTAGCGTTGACAATGGAGATTGGTAATTGACAGTTTCTCGCCTATGCGATTTTTAACCAATTTAGAAAATTGAATAGACGAGAAACTGTAAGATACCAAGCGGCGACTTTGTCCACGCTACCCTAAATTAGATGTACATGCTTTATCAACAATATAGTGCACAATTAACTTATATATATATAGTACAATCTATTATCAATATATATATCTTTTTTTGGGGGGGGAGAATATGTGGTTAATTGAAGTCGTACCTAATTTTGAAAATTAATTAATTAATAATCAATGAATTAGGCGGGCATACCTATTCAAATTTAAGGCTAAATTGATTTTTCTCGATTTGTTTAGCCTTAATTTGAATGGGTATGCCCGCCTAATTCATTAATTATTAATTAATTAATTTTCAAAATTAGGTACGACTTCAATTAAGCACATATTCTCCCAAAACTTGTCGGCTAAAAAGCCTTATCAAAACACATTGTTTGTTTTCTTTGTTTACTTCCCATATATATATATATATATATATATATATATATATATGATATTTTGCGCGTATGTTTTTACCTTACGCTTTCTATTTTTAACTAGTCTTTAGATTTTTCTTTGATTTTCAAACCATGTCAACGCTATCCTCTCTCTGTGCCTGTCTCTTTGCTCTCTCTGTGTCTCTGTCTCTCTCTCACTATATATATATATATATATATATATATATATATTGGGATTTACAAGTACATACCTGTTATATTAATGCCCTTGCCGTTTTTCAGAAATAGTCGTTGAAAAAAAATTTTAACACAAAATCGTAGTGATGAGAAAAACATATTTACATAGTCTTAACATGTAATTCTTGTCCATATTAAAATCAGAGGTGAAAGTGGCCGAAATAAATTTTATTTTTGATAAATTAAAGTTTATATATATATATATTATATGTGTGTGTGTGTGTGTGTGTGTGTGTGTGTGTGTGAATGCAAGATACATAGAATAGATACAAATACTTGATTACGATTTGTTGAATATTACACCCAGCAACGAAATGTATGTATGTACATATATATCAACGCTAATGAGAGTTATTTGCTTGACGCGTGTCAAAAAAAGAAAAAAAATGCAATATGACCACCCCTGAATGAAGGAGGTGAAATGTATGAATATAAAATGAGTTTGGCCATGTGCCTGTCTAAGTAAAATATATCAGTGGTCTGAAGAAGCTCGTGAGCATACTCGCGAGTGGAAATGGTCCATAACCACGATACCCATGGTATTTAAGGCCTTTTATTCCCAAATAACTTTGCTCTGTTTACAATAATTAAACATTGAGCTCTCTACGGAACCTGAACTCTACAACAAACCACTGGTAGAGAATTAGGACCCGCATAGAATCACCTTGTACCAAGAAACTTGGTACCGCACCAAAGTATATATATATATATATATATATATATATATATATATATATATATACTTTAGATATATATACCTTTAGAATATATATATATATATATATATATATATATATTATATATATATATAGTATTATAGTGTGTACAGAAATAACCAACCGGAGTTTCACCATAATCAAGATATTTGTTAATAAACAGTTAACTGTAATCAATCAATATCTTGATTAATTCAATTAATTGAGTTAATTAATTCAGTCAATTAATTCAGTTAACTGTAATTAATCAACATCTTGATTAAATCAATTAATTGAGTTAATTGATTCAGTTAATTAATTCAGTCAATTAATTCAGTTAACTGTAATTAATCAATATCTTGATCAATTCAATTAATTGAGTTAATTGATTCAGTTAGTTAATTCAGTCAATTAATTCAGTTAACTGTAATTAATCAACATCTTGATTAATTCAGTGGATTTAACCCTGATGATCCTTATAGTGAAACTCGAGTTGGTTATTTCTGTACACTATAATATTATAGATACATATTTATATTCTAAAGGTATATATATATATATATATATATATATATATATATATATATATATTATATTGTGAATAAAAAGGCCTTAATTACCATGGGTATCGTGATTATGGACCATTCATCCGAGTCTGAATAAGATATAACCGTGGTCTGACGAAGCTTAGTGGGACTCAGATACCCACGAGTGGAAATGGTCCATAATCACGATACCCATGGTATTTAAGGCATTTTTATTCACAAATAAATTTGCTCTGTTTATAAAAATTAAGCATTGAGCTCTCAAACGGAACCTGAACTCTACAACAAACTACTGTTAGAAATAGGATCTGCATAGAATGACCTTGTACCAAAAAAATTGGTGCCCCAACAAAGAATATATATATATATATATATATATATATAATATATATATATATATATATATATGAGAGGTATCCAAAACTTGGTAGTAAGGGATGATTCTATATGTGATTTCTAAGATACACTGTATTATTATTGTATGATCCAGTATGTATAAATACAGTGTATCTTTAAATCACAAAAAAAAAAGCTCAATGTATAATAAACTTTTTAGATTATATACAGAGCAATATTTACCTTAGAAAGGAAGGAAAAACGCAACACCGTAATTCCATAATAAATTTATTTCGACCAAAATCGGGGCCTTTATAAATCTAAGTTGATATATATATATATATATATATATATATATATATATATATTGATTTATATATATATTATGTATATATATATATTTATATATATACATATACATATATATATATTGATTTATATATTATATATATATATATTTTTGGGGGTGGGTGGGGAGAATATGTGCTTAATTGAAGTTGTACCTAATTTTGAAAATTAATTAGTTAATAATTAATTAATTAGTCGGGAATGCCTATTTAAATGTAAGGCTAAACAAATCGAGAAAAATCAATCTCTGTATGTACATTTCGGCCTATTAGGCCTCATGAGCAGAGCTATAGATAGGAAGACCGCCCTGTGCGTGATTCGAAACCGGACTGTCCAGCTGACAGGCCAGTACCATAACCCCTACACCAAACGGACTTCTTAGAAAGGAAGGAAAAACTCAACACCGGCAAAAAGCCATATCCAAACACATCGTGTTTACATACTTATCATATCGTCGTGTAATAAAAGTCACTACAAGAGGAATATTAACCTACTCTAAACAAATCGTAAAATCTAAGAAGTCCGTTTGGTGTAGGGGTTATGGTACTGGCCTGTCAGCTTGACAGTCCGGTTTCGAATCACGCACAGGGCAATATATATATATATATATATATAATATATATTATATATATATATATATATATATATTGAGGTAGCGTGGAATTATTGACAGTTTCTCGCCTATACGATCTTCAGACTAAGCCTCATCTCACAGCATACTGAAGGTTACACCAATTTTCAGAGGCTCATAACTAATTACAGATTCATCATCGCTAAAAACGTTTCAACGGCAAACGAACTTTAAATTATAAGTTAAAAGGAAGATTGGATAAAATGCTGAAAAATCTTCCATTAAAGAAACAATATCAAACCAGACGTATTTTCATTCAAATCTTCGTCTGAGTTTCAGAAAAAAAATCATCTCATGTAATTTTTTGTGACTGATTTAATTTTTTTCTTTTTTTAGAAATTTCTGACCTAACCACTTTTAGACTAAAAAGAAAAATATGATGAAAAACAAAATGATTATTATTATACGTTCTCACTTTGTAATATGACAGAAAAAGTTATTACCTATGAGTCCAATATAAACAAAGCGGAGCCACTCTTGACTGATAAATTATTTATTTATTTTCTCATTAAACTAACCCTAACCCTAACCCTAACCCTAAACCTTAACCCTAACCCTGTCTTCTTTTTTTCCTAGTAGATCCGTCAAGCCCTAGCATCTATATAATTTTCCCAACCCTATTGCCCTTATGGCAAACCCCAACCCCTTTTTATCATATGTGTGCTAGAAGGCGGTGGCTGCGGGTCTACATGTCCTGGGAATGACGTTAAACTCTATCTGATGGTGAGGTTCCAGTTTTGGAGGTTTGGGGAATGTCGAGCACCCCTTCATCACCATTGCTTCCTGGTCCACTCTGACCCAGAGTGGTAGTACCTGTTAGGGTCCCATCTATGGGTTAAATAGAAAAATGTATTTATAAAAAAAATTGTATTATCCATTAAGAATTGATTTATTTCAAAACTTTATCGGCATTAAATGACCCACTGAGGTTGATATGCCGTAAAACAAAACAAACCAAACCAAACCTAGTAGATCAATAAATAAATAATTTATCAGTCAAGAGTGGTTCCCTTTGTTTATGTTGAACTTATATAACCACAGAAAACTAGAAATCGGTCGAAAACTGCTGGAAGAGGTGAATATAAAATCAAAAATCAAAATAATTTACTCCTCAGACACCCGGATTGAGTTTCTGTTATCTAATGGTTGGAAGGGGAAAAGAAAACCAAAAATCGCGGGTACTAAAAAAACAAAAGAAAAAAAAAGAAAAAAAAAGAAAAAAAAGAAAAAAGGGGTCCATGAGCTTACTCTAGCTAAGTTAATCAATAATCAAACAAAAAGTTTTTTTTAAATTATTCTAACTTACCTGGGATGTGTCAACATTATTCTTATTATACTCATTAATCATATTTTACATCTGGTAAGCTAACGTTATTACTCAATACATCTCATTCTTCGTTGGCAGCCACATGGCGGTCATTTTGGAAAATGGCCGCTATAGCTGTCAGGAGACAGCGGGTCGATAGCTCTACATACAAATTTATTTATAATAAATTGGTTTACTCTCGACGAATAATAAACCACACACACAAAATAATTCAAATATTGATTTTACAATTTTCAATTTATTTGATATATCTATCTATCTATCTGTCTGTCTATCTCTATCTCTCTCTCTCTCTCTCTCTCTCTCTCTATATATATATATATATATATATATATATATATATATATATATATATAAAAGTATCGAATTTTATGCGATACATGCGTTGTAAGTGCCTTCAAGTAAAAATTTAATATATACTTTATTCAGCAACGTTTCTAAAAAATAAACAAACATCCAAAAATCTTATTCACTTCGCCGAAGGGCATACGGTCTGTTTGTTATTATTCTCCAATAACACCCCTTACCTATTATGGTAGAGGCGTGTAAGTATCACTTGACAAGCTTAATTTCGCTAGGATGGTCAGCTGTGTACTGTGGCCGAGGCGATAAAAGTGTTTCACTAGTGTTTCACTGTGTCTGCTGAAGTCCCGGTTTCGATTTCGTCAGAGGGAAATCGTTAGTATATACCGCTGATGAGACTTAATAAAGTCGAAACAGTCTGTACGGTATTCTACACATCGAGCCATCCTTTGCCGGGATTACACTTGTCAAGTTCATTTTCTATAAGAAAAAGTATCGAATTTTATGCGATACATGCGTTGTAAGTGCCTTCAAGTAAAAATTTTTATATAATAATATATATATATATATATATATTATATATATTGGTATATATATAGGTAAAGAATGCTCAATATCATTGATAGATTATGTATATTCAAGTTATGGTAACAAATATATAGTATCAACCATGCTTGATTACTGACAGTTTCAAGCACGCGCACACACACACACACACAATATATATATATATTATATATATATATATATATATATATACATATAAGTTAGGATAGCGAAGAAATTAAGTTAATGTCGATTAGTAACTGATAGTTTCTCACCTATTCAATTTTCAAACCAAGCACCGTTGACTTCATATCTTCGCTACCCTAACTTATATATACTTGCTCTATAAATGATATTGAGTAACCTTTACTTATAAATTAACCAAACTATATATATATATATATATATATA
>CM042149.1:115732235-115749735 GCA_023376005.1 Doryteuthis pealeii
GATCAAGACGGTGCACATTAGCTTGTGCTATTTATCCAGATGCTCAGGAAAAGCTGTAGCTACATTCACAAACACAAATTCCAAGCTACAGTTTTGAATAAATGGAAAGAAAAACAAGATAAGCTCATTTACACACATAGAAATAATTAATATATACATTTTGGATGGGTTGGTGCTAGGGAAGATATTTAGTTGAGTGCCTACACACCAAGGACCAATATTAGCATTAGTATCAACGATTCACTAACACTGAATAAACAGAAGGAAAGACAAGATAAGCTCATTTACACACACAGAAACATTAATATATACATATTGGTTAGTTTGGTACTAGGGAAGATATTTAGACGAGTCTAAGGACCAATGTTAGCATTAGTATATCTATGATATACTAACACTGAATAAACGGAAAGAAAGACAAGATAAACTCATTTACACAGAAACATTTAATATATACATATTGGATGGGTTGGTGCTCTGGAAGATATTTAATTGAGTCTCCACTCATCAAGGACCAATATAATCATTAGTATATCCATGATATGCTAACACTGAATAAACGGAAAGAAAGACAAGATAAACTCATTTACACAGAAACATTTAATATATACATATTGGATGGGTTGGTGCTCTGGAAGATATTTAATTGAGTCTCCACTCTTTAGTGTGCCATGATATGCTAACACTGAATAAACGGAAAGAAAGACAAGATAAACTCATTTACACAGAAACATTTAATATATACATATTGGATGGGTTGCTGCTCGGGAAGATATTTAGTTGAGTCTCCACTCTTTAGTGTGCCCTGGGACGCACATATTTGCTTTGAACGAGTCCTCAGGAAATTTGATGGTCCCGACTAAAATTTCTTTATAAATTGTAGGTTTTTATTTATAATGGGGAAACAGCTAAAGCCGTCTAACTCCTACCTTATAACCTATCCTGTGTAATTCATTTCTAAGAAACTATTGAAATGTATTTACAGTTAGCTTGAAATGGTTAGGGAAGAAAAAAGAACACTGGGATGCATGGATATTACTTTACTGCATCCTTTTAGATTTTTATGCATAAGGGACGCATCACGTGTACATATCAGCATCTCTGTCATTATATAAAGTACACAACTTTAATTTCACACACACATACGCGCAGTGACTTGCAGAACAATAACATTCCAGAGGTTGCTGATATGTTTATTTTTTAATGAATTGTCGCTAATGAGTTTTTGAATAAAAGAACATGTTAATCTAACATTTATAAAGGACAGTTTGTGTGTATGTATGTCCGGGGGAAACTACGAAAATACAAAAATTAACGACAAAGTAAATATACATATATACACATTATATATCACCAGGTCTTGTTTTTTAAGTAAAAATAATGAAGATTTGATTTATATTAAAAAATAAGATTTAAATGATTACAGCATATATATTATTTGCATTTAATATTGTAAATAGTAGATTATTTTTTAAAATTTAGAGTGGCTGTATCAATGCAAGATCTTTTTTTAACGTGGGGATTTTAATGGGGCATTCTGCGTGGGTCCATCTCCCGATTCAGTAATAATTTATTACTAATAAATTATTACTGAAACGTGAGTTGGATCCCCCAGGGTGGCCCAGGGACCCGCGAGAGTAACTTTAAAAAATCCCCCTCTACCCAGACGATGCCGGGTAGCCGCTTCTAGTGGTAAATAAATGTAGATCGTTTTTCGTAATTTCTGTTCATTTATAAATTTCTTAATTTTCTACTTCGTAATGTCGTTTTACGATATATGAAGAATAAGACCCCCCCCCCTGAAAATAAGCCCTAGTGTTATATGTCGGAATGAAAATTGATATAAGTCCTGTCTTATTTTCGGGGAAACATGGTATTATGTTTGATATATCCGGGTTGAGGGATATATTCTTGAAGCTGGTAGTTGGTATATTATCGCAGTAGTACTGGGTACATTGAATAGTAATCCGTCTCCGAGCAGTCGTGGTGTCGTCTAGCGAGTAAAGTTAGCTTGTGGGCATAAGGTAGGTCTATCGAGTAAGTGTAGGTCGTAGGTCGAGAACCAACACAGTGTCGACTATTTATACATGACACTGTCCAATCAGATTACAGTGAGGGGGTACCAAGGTATTTACATATTCATTATATCAATGTTCACTTTCGAATTAATACATTTGAAAAGGTATTGACATTTTGATTCTCCCCAGCTATGGGTTAAATAGTACCACTACTGTTCTTCTATAATAGGAATCTCCAAACCTTTTTCACGGTGGGCCGGATAATAATCATTATAGTCCTCAGTCAGAACTAATATTGTCATTAGTATATTTTGGATACACTAACACTGAATAAACGGAAGGAAAGACAATATACAAGGTGTGTCAAAAAGTATCGAGATTTTTTGTACTTTTTGAAATTTGTCTGACGAGGAGGCGCCAGGCCGCTCGGTTTTCTGTTGGTGTTGATGTGGCATGTTTTCATGTCCTTCTTGCTGACATCTTTAAAGCGCAGGCGTGGTCTCCCTACCGGTCGGTGCCTTCTACTAATTCGTCATACAGTAGGTCTTTGGGGATGCGACCTTTGTCCATCATCCTCACGTGACCAAACAAATTATTGTGAATTATTGTGTTGAATACTTCCTAGCCAGAACGAAAGCTCTGAGAAAAAAAATGTAAAACAACATTTATCTTTCCGTGTTATATTCATGGATGAGTGGCGACACTGGGTAGCTGCTTCTACTTGGTAAATAAAGGCATTAATTTTGGCCTACTATATTTTCATCTCCCTATAAATGTACGTTAGATAATGAACGTAAATCATTATTTATTAGATATAAAATTAAGAGAACATTAACAGTTATGACATTATGAACCAAACTACTTAGAATAATTGCTTCAATAAATTACTCATTCATCCCAAAATAATATAGACACAACAATCCATATATTTTGAATGGTAGTTACACAATATATTATATATATATATATATATATATATATATATATATATGGCAATCTACAAAAACACAAATAAAAAATTGAAGCACTTAAAAAAAACTCATAGAAAGAGATCACTTGATCAAAACTAAAAAAAAACTCGAGTTGAAAAAGTCGGAGTTGTAGCCATTTAAAATAGAGAAAAAAACATCTCAAAGAAAAAAATAATAACCACTCAATATTTTACTGGGAATCTCAAACAACCACTTTTGAGTGTCCTTTTTGAGAATTCTCAGTAAAATATTGAATTGTTTAAGTGTCATTAGAATATATAAATACGATTAACAACTCACTTTATGAAATGTATTCTAAAATTATGACAAAAAACATTTTTTAAAAACATCATCAACTTATTTTGAGATAGGGAAGATATTTAGACGAGTCCTCGCTCAGAACTAATATTGTCATTAGTATATTTTGGATATATGAACACTGAATAAACGGAAGGAAAGACAATATACAAGGTGTGTCAAAAAGTATCGAGATTTTTGTACTTTTTTGACATTTGTCTGACAAGGAGGCGCCAGGTCGCTCGGCTTTCTGCACCAGCCTACCATGTGTTGGTGTTGATGTGGCACGTCTTCATGTCCTTCTTGCAGACATATTTAAAGCGCAGGCGTGGTCTCCCTACCGGTCGGGTGCTTTCAACTAATTCGTCATACAGTAGGTCTTTGGGGATGCGGTCTTTGTCCATCATCCTGACGTGACCAAACCAGCGTAGGCATCTCTTGCAGATGATGGCGAACATGCTGTTCATGTTTGATCGTTCCAGTACGTCTGTGTTGGGCACTTTGACCTGCCAGCGAAAGGTGGGAATTGTCCATTTTCTATGTGAGGAACTGGACAATTTCCATTAAGTTATATCTATAGTTCAAACTAATTGGTTTTACATCGTTATAGAGACATATTACTGGTGTATATTTGTTTATAATATTTTGTTACTCCTAATGTGAGATTATTTTCGCCGAAAGCTTGTTGTATTTTTCATGTGAGCATGTATGTATGTTTTCTCTAAATACTGTAGAAACTGCGTACAGTAAACATAAGAGAAAATAAGTATAAATAATGACGTTGATAATTCGTTTACCAAGCGGGAAAATCAAATATAATTGTCTTTGGAATAATATTCGGGAATTACCGACGGTGAAATTGTCAAGATCAGGGTAAAAGGAGGGAGAAAAAAAGGGTTACTCAAAAGAGGATTGGCTTAAACCAAATTCGGTTTTTATCCTTTCATCTTTTTCGGGGTTTTCTCTCACGCCAGGTGCTTGGCTCGAGAAAGCCAAGCGAAAACATGATTGTTATATTTTGTCACGAGAGAAAACTTGACTCTACATTGATTTTAATGGCATATCTACCTGTCATGGATTATTCAAGCCTAGTGAATAAGTGAGAGAAAACTTGACTCTACATTGCTTTTAATGGCATATCAACCTGTCATGGATTATTCATGCCTAGTGAATAAGTGAGAGAAAACTTGACTCTACATTGATTTTAATGGCATATCAACTTGCCAAGGATTATTCATGCCTAGTGAATAAGTCAGAGGAAACTAGACTCTACATTGATTTTAATGGCATATAAACCTGTCAAGGATTATTCATGCCTAGTGAATAAGTGAGAGAAAACTTGACTCTATATTTATTTTAATGGCATATCAACCTGTCTAAGATTATTCATTCCTAGTGGTTAGAGAAAACTATATTCTTCTGCCCCATATTCTATATCAAACAGCATTTAGCATATTATATTATTCTTTTGGCATTTTTTTAGAGTCCAAGTGGTGCAGCCATACAGTTGTACTGATATGGCTACAGCTCGACAGACTTCATATTTTATTCTATCAGAGGGATCGGATTTCCATATGATCGATAACCTGTTGATAGCATTCCATGCATTTCCTATACGCATATTGATCTCGCTTTCTGTAGGGGAGATATTGTTTCCTTTGTAATATGGAGAGATGGGTCCATCTAGTTCAAAACACATGCATCCAGTTTTCATTGAATTAACGAAGAGGATATATATATATATATATATATATATATATATATATATATATACAAGGTGTGTCAAAAAAATATCGAGAATTTTTGTATTTTTTGATACACCTGGTAATGTGACAAAAATAATGTTCTATTCCTTAACTTATTTCTGAATACAAAGTGTGTCAAAAAAGTACCAAGTTTAAAGCTTTTATTTACCAAGATAGAAATGAAGAATGAACGGAGCGCTATTTTCTTTTTCAAAATACAAGGTGTGTCAAAATGTACAAAAAATCCCGGTACTGATCGAGAGCGTTCTGTGCCTCGTAATTAATGATATATTTATTTCATTTTGCCGCTTACAATGTTGCTTTGATAAAGACATATTTATAATGTCGAAACAGATTTCTGTCAGCAAAACTTTTAACGTCTTGTTTTTTCTACAAAACTTTCTACACATATTGTCGGATTCAATATCCATTTTTACCTTTCATACTGTCCACAGAAAAAACAAAATTGGAATTATTTAAATTATATCACCGGAAGCTCAAATTTCGGATGTAATAAGGATCCTGACTCTGCGAGTTTATCATCATTGCAGATTCCTGTTGATGGACTTGTTATATTTTTTAAACTTTCTTTTGTAGCTGGAACATTTTCCTGAACTTTTTGATATTTATATACACTTTTACTGCAAACTCTTTTGAGCTTTTTTATGATAAAAATGCTTATTATTTTTAAAAATAAAATTTATTTTATTTTTAACATTAAATACGTATTTTTAAATTTTTTTTGAAAATTCCGGTACTGATCGTAATTAATGATATATTTATTTCATTTTTCAGCTTACAATGTTGCTTTGATAAAGACATATTCATAATGTCGAAACAGATTTCTGTCTGCAAAACTTTTAACATCTTGTTGTTTTTTCTACAAAACTTTTTACACACACACACACACACACACAAATATATATATATATATAATATATATTATATATATATATATATATATATGTGTGTGTGTGTGTGTGTGTAATTATATAATTTTCTCTGTGACTCTGACAATAAAAACACATATTGCAAACTCGGCAAACTACGATACTTTAAAAAAAACTTCTATGTCGTAAGGAAGATTTCTTCTCGGGATTGTTGCATTATATATATACATATTTACCAACCCCTCCGCACGTGCGGGATGTGACACAATGTCAATTTCTTAAGCGGAATTTAACAGGTTTGAATTCAGAGTTTTCCTTCTCCTAGACCGGTTGCCTAACCAAGGTTAAAGAGCCCAGACTGCCCTACTATTTACCCATAGCTAGAAGGAGAGTAGGATTCATACCTTTCCCAAGGGTATTAGCGCTAAGTGAAATGCAGTTACCACGTCCGGGATTTGAACTCAGGGCGACGAGTCCATTTCCCATGACTTTATCCATTACACCACGCGCTTCCTACATTATATATAAATATATAAATATGTGTGTGTGTGTGTGTGTGTGTGTGTGCGTGCGCGTGTGTATAACAAATCAGCATTATTTTTGTCAATGATAAAACTAATTTTAGAATTATTACAAGTTTTACAAAGGAAGTGTGAGTGCCTCTCTGGACGGCTGGTCCGAGGCAATTGTTCCCCTATAAATTCAGTCCTAGGCACAAAATACCCCTAGACTGGTTGATATGCCATCAAAATCAATTAATCAACCTTTCACATAGGTTTCCTATTAAATGTAAGTCACTGTCGGTATCAGCGGACAGCGAGTGAGTCTATCCCCTTTTCACTAGCGTTAGACCAGGGAGATTGTTTTGGCGTCTGAGGTTGAACTTTTTTCATCAGCTCCAATTTTACCGCACAGATCCAAGCTGTGCTACTCATGTAGCTGAGTTGGCGAGGGCTGGTATCGAACTCAGAACCTTGTGATTCCAAGGCGGATGCTCTACCGACTCAGCCAAACAGGACGTCATTTGATCTTTCAATAGATCCATTAATTTGATACTTATTTTTACTCAGATTAACTTTTCCGGCTAGATATTTGTCAAATGTAAGTTTTTAAATCAATTAGTTGCTAAAATTAGTTTATTCCCATCTAGAGTTGTTTGTTTACAAAATATCTTCTGGTAATTTCGTTATTGTTCATTAAATCGTTTCAACTTTATTTTCATAGGCAATAATTTTATTAGATTGCTTGGAGGTAGTGAAGATATTTAGTCGAGTCTCCGTGCACTAAGGACCAATATTAGCATTAATATATATATATATATATATATATATATATATTATATATATGTGTGTGTGTGTGTGTGTGTGTATGTATGTATACATATGCATGTATGTTTATATATATATATATATATATATATATATATATATATATATATATAATAAAATCTAGCAGAATCTATAGTTACAATTCTTGATAAAAATTAGTTTCTTTCTAACCTTCTATATCACACACAAACACACATGTACATGCATATGAACAAGACACACACACACACAAACAAACACACACACACACAACAAACACACACATACAAATAACACACACACACACACACACACACACACACACACACCACACACAAGACAAAACCCACACAGAACAACAGGTGATTTTATAGGCATGAAAATTACACACACATACATCCATAAATAAATAATCAGACCACCAATAACAAAAAAGGGAGTAGGCTAAATCTGGAATGATAATATGATAATCAGACAGACAGACAGACACACACACACACGCGCACGCGCACACGCACACACACGCACACACACACATAAAAAAGAGAGAATTAGATGGTCCTGTTAATAAGCAAAAAAGTTTATGCTTAGAGGAATTATAATCAGACACTATTGAATAGACACACACACACACACACACACAGAGTTTGGAAGACATGAAACAAAACCGAATGGACAGCCATTAGCAACAACTTCAGTTTCGGAGATCTTCTGTAGATGATATTTTATCTCGAAATATTAAGAATTAAAAAAAAAAGAATTAAAGGTTAACAAACAACACCATAGTTACCTTATTTTTCATTACATTTGCATTGTGATAGCCTTCAAAACCAACCACCAAACCAATATAAACACAATGCTTCAAGCGAGTTATAAAACCCTTATATATATATATATATATATATATATATATATATATATATATATATATATATATATAATATACCAAGCGTGTTGGTAGATCCTTGCGGAGAAAAAAAACCCGGCAGAGAGTTTGATTGTAAAAATATACTACCAAACATCAACCAGAAGAAAAAAATTTTTGAAAAAAAGAAAAGACCAAGATATTCGTACCAACAAAAAATAATCTATTGGTATAGTATTTGGCCAAAGAAAAAACAATTATATGTATATATAGTATATAAGATACATATATACATATAACCGCTAGGAGAAGCTAATGTAAAAAGTGCTCGATACCTAAGTAGAGCCAAGTAATAAGGATAATCTACTGAGTCAGACGAACCTACTATTAGTTTCGCATAAGCTCTTCAGGGCTAAAATCTAATATATAATATATATATATATATATATATATATATATATATATATATATATATAATATGAACTAGAGAATGATTACTTACTTTGATCTAATCAATGATTGTGGTAATACTTTCTTCACCATGAAACAATCACAACGAATGAAGTGATAATATTAAGTAAACACTTTATAGATTTTATACTGCCCAGCCCATGGCCATTTCAGCACTTTGATTTTTATTACCAGCACTTGCCTTTATTCTTATATATATATGTCAGCCTTCAACGTTATGGTGACTATTATAATTTATGTTTGTAAAAATGTTTTAGTTAATGTAAAAGATTTACTAATTGACATTTTTATATCATGAAATATTTCAAAATTTCAGGTTTGCACACCAATCTATCCAATTGTAAAAAAAAAAATGTTAATTTATTTATTTTTCGAGTTTTCAGGGGTGCTCATTTCCCGGTATAAGTTTATCGTAAACCGACCCCCCATATCGGAACCGCTGAAAGAAATTTTTCTTTGTAATTTATTTTCTTTTTCTTCAATGGATTATTATCGTTTACACACCAATCTATCAGATTGTAAAAAAAAATGTCTAAAAAGTTCTTTATTTTTCGAGTTTTCAGGGGTGCTCATTTCCCCGTTTAAGTTTATAGTAAATCGATCCCCCATATCGGAACCGCTCTATCAGTTGGGCTGAATTTGCACTAAGGTGTCAAAATTAAGGTGACACAGAAAAAACAGAACCCACAAATTTGTAATAAAACTGTTAATTTTAACTAGGGGGGGGGTTAGGGTTAGGGTTTGGGGTTAGGGTTAGGGGTTGGGGTTGGGTTGGTGTGGGTTTAAGGTTAGTTTATGGGAAAATAAATAAATAATTTCGGTTCTGTTTTTTCTGGGCCACCCTAACTTTGACACCTTTGCGCCAGTTTCCTTTCGAGCGGTTCCGATATGGGGGATCGTTTACTATAAACTTATACCGGGAAATGAGCACCCCTGAAAACTCGAAAAATAAATAACTTTTTTAAATTTGTTTTTCACAGTCTGATAGATTGGTGTGCAATCGGTAATAATCCATTGAAAGAAGAAGAAAAAATTAAAAACAAAAGTTTTAGATGGGGGGTGGGTTCTGAAAGTTCGGGTTCGCCGTTTTGCTAAATGGTATATCAACCCTATTGCAGGTTCTTTAATGTTGAGTAAAGTCATTTTATATCAGGTTGCTTACAGTACTTATATTTATTGCTTAAATGACACCCATCTAAGTAATTAACAGGCTCATCTCCAATAAATACACTTGCACTGAATAAATGGAATGAAAGACAAGATAAACTCATTTACACATTCAGAAACTTTTAATATATACGTTGGATGGGTTGGTGCTAGGGAAGATATTTAGAGGAGTCCCCTCTCACCAAGAACCAATATTAGCACAAGTATATTTGTGATACCCTAACATTGAATAAATGAAAGGAAAGACAAGATAAGCTCATTTATACATACAGAAACATTTGTATATACATATTGGATGGGTTGGTGTCAGGGAAGATATTTAGTTGAGTCCCTACTCACCAAGGTCCAATATTAGAACTAGTATATCTGTGATACACTAACACTGAATAAACGGAAGGAAAGACAAGACTTGGTCATTTACTCATACAGAAACATTTAATATATACATATTGGATGAGTTGGTGTCAGGGTAGATACTTAAGCGAGTCCCTACTCACCAAGGACTAATAGTAGCATTACTATATCCATTGATACATTCCTCTATCTCACAGATCATCCGAGTGAGAACGGACTAGACATGCAGGACACTGCTGGAGAAGCAAGGACAAAACTCATAAGCGATTTCCTCCTGTGGAAGCCAGCACATGGACATGCTAGTGTGTACGCCCAGCAAGGACCTACGTTGACTAGCTATGTAAAGATGCTGGCTGCAGCGAGGAAGAACTCCGAGAATGAAATGATAGGGGAAGGCTGGCGAGAGATTGTCATGGATATCCGTGCTGCCGCACGACATGATGATGATGACATTAGTAATGAATAAACGAAAGGAAAGACAAGATAAGCTCATTTACACATAAAGAAACATTTGATATATACATAATATACATACAAGTATTTAAATAATCGACAAACATGTCCCAACAGGTAACGAAAGCACATATTTTTTCTATGAACAAGCAGTATATGAAAGGAGTACAAAAACGGAAAAGGATTACTTGCTATTGATGATCCGTAAAATGGCCTTAGCCATGTTAGCTTTACTGTGAATTGACCGGACAGGAGACACGTATTAAATTAAGGTTGTTTACAATTGATTCGCTCTTGGTATGCCCCCCCCCCGCACTAATGCGATTGGCAAAGGTATTAATCTAACTATTCTTCCACCCGAGCTATTAGTAAATAGTAGGACATACTGGGGGTCTTTAACCTTAATATGGAACCCGGTATAGGAGAAAGAAAAACCTGTTAAAACCCGCTTCAAAAATTACCTTGCAGATGAGCCCGAGTCTCTCACATTGAACCAAGGCTGTTTGCATTTGACATAGTGTTTAAGCCCGTGGGAAAGGTATGGATCCAACTATCCCCCAGCAATGGGTAAATAGTAGGTCAGACTGGGATCTTTAACCTTGGTATGGCCACCAATCTAAGAGAAGGACAACTCTGAACCCCACTTTAAAACAGTAATTAGTTTTTTCCCTCTTAGAGTTGTTTTTACCAAAATATCTATACTGGGTTAATTTCGTATTTTCCATAAATTCCGTTTCAACTTTATTTTCATATAGGAATCAATTTTATTAGATTTCGGCTTGGATAGTTGTGATCTTTTGTTAGTGTGAAGATAAGAATTTTTAGTCGAAAAAGTATCTCTCTTAGCCGTGCATAAGGGAACCTAATGATAGCATAAAATTAATTAATATTAATAAGATTATATTAAATATATAATGGTGTTGTATGTGTTGTGTAGTGTGTAGTATGTTAACATATGGCATGTATGTTACTATTATATATAATATATTATATATATATATAATTAAATAATATATATAATAAAATCATAGCAGAATCTTATAGTTACAATTCTTGAATAAAAATAGTTCTTCTAACCTTCTATATCACACCACCAAACCAACACATTGACATACAAGAACAAGACAACACACCACACAAAACAAACACACAACCACACAACAAACACACACAACAAATAAACACACACACAACACACACACAAACACCACACAACACACACACACACACCCAAGACAAAACCCACAACCAGAACAACAGGTGATTATAGCATGAAAAATTACACCACACATACATCCATTAAATAAATAATCAGACACAATAACAAAAAAAAGGAAATAGGCTAAATCTGGGAAATATAATATGATAATCGACAGAGCAGACAGACACACACACACCACGCGCACGCGCACACCACACACACGCACACACACACATTAAAAAAAAGAGGCGGGGAGAATTAGCATGGTCTGTTAAGTAAGCAAAAAAAAAAGTTTATGCTTGGAGAGATTATAATTCAGACACATTGAATAGACCACACACACCGACCACACAACACACAGAGTTGGAAGACATGAAACAAACAACCACCGAATGACAAGCCATTAGCAACAACTTCAGTTTCGGGAAGATCTTCGTAATTATATATCTCGGAGAATTATTAAGTATTAAAAAAAAAAAAAAATAAAAAAAGAAAAAGGACGTAAGAACCAAACAACTCACCATAGTTACCTTATTCATTACATTGCATTGTGTGATACCTTCAAAACCAACCACAAACCAATATAAACACAATGCTTTCAAGCGCGAGTTATTAAACCCTAAATATATATAATATATATATATATACTATATATATATATTTATAATATTAATATAAATATATTAATAATATACCAAGCTCGTGTTGGTATTAATCTCGTGCGGAGCGAAGAAAAAAAAACCCGGCAGAGAGTTTTGATTGTAAAAAATACACCAAAACCATCAACCAAGAAGAAAAAAATTTTTGAAAAAAAAAAAAAAGAAAAGACCAAATTATTCGTACCAACAAAAAAATAATCTATTGGTATGATTTGCCCAAAAAGATGAAAAAAACAAATTTTTATGTATAGTATATGTATATAAGATACATATATATCATTTATAACCGCTTAGGAGAGCTAATTTGTAAAAAGAGGCCGATACCTAAGTTAGAGCAAGTAATTAAGGATAATCTACGAGTCAGACAGAAACCTACTATTAGTTCGCATTTTTAAAGACCTCTTCAGGGCTTAAAATCTTAATATAAATTATATATATATATATATATATATTTATATATATATATATATATATATAAATGAACTAGAAATGATTACTTACTTTGATCAATCAGATGATTGGTGGTAATACTTTCTTCACCATGAAACAATCACAAACGAAATAAGTGGATAATATTAAGTAAACACTTTTATAGATTATAACTGCCGCAGGCCATGCCCATTCAGCACTTTGATTTTTATTACCACAGCACTTGCCTTATTCTATATTATATATGTCCAGCCTTTCAACGTTATGTTGACTATTATATTTTCATATGGTTGTAAAAAGTTTTAGTTAATGTAAAAAAGATTTACTAATGCATTGATATCATGAAAATTTCAAAATTTCAGCTTTGGCACAACCAATCGTAATCCAATTTGTAAAAAAAAAAATGTTTAAATTTATGTTTATTTTTCGTCCGATTTTCAGGGGTGCTCATTCCCGGTATAAGTTTATCGTAAACCGACCCCCCAATCGAACCGCTGAAAAGAAATTTTCTTTTGAATTTATTTTCTTTTCTTCATGGAATTATTATCGTTACACACAATCCTATCAGATTGTAAAAAAAAAATGTCTAAAAAGTTCTTATTTTCGAGTTTTCGAGGGGTGCCATGTTCCCCGTTTAAGTTATAGTAGAATCGATCCCCCATATCGGACCGCCTCTATCAGTTTGCTGAATTTCACTAAGGTGTCAAAATTAAGTACACAGAAAAAACAGAACCCACCAAAATTTTGTAATAAAACTGGAATTTTAAACTAAGGGGTTAGGTAGGTGTTTTGGGTTAGGAGTTGGGGAGGTGTGAGGTGGGTTGGAGTCTTGGGGGTTTCAAGCAGGTTAGTTTAATGGGAAAAATAAAAAATAATTTCGCGGTTCTCTGTTTTTCTGGCCACCCCAACTTTGACAACCTTTGCCGCCATTTCTTACTCGAGCGGTTCCGATGATGGGCGGATCGTTTACTATTAAACTATACCGGGAAATGAGCACCTTGAAAACGTCGAAAAATAAATAACTTTTTTAAATTGTTTTTCACAGTCTGAATAGATTGGTGTTTGTTGCAACGGAAATCCAGTTGAAAGAAGAAGAAAAAAATTAAAACAAAAAGTTTACGATGGAAGGGGTGGGGTTCTGAAACGTTCGGGTTCGCCGTTTTTCTCCCTAAACAAAATTTCCATTGTATTGTAAAAAAAAAAAAAACTAAAAAAAAAATTGGGCGTTGATATATTTCAACCCTGATTTTATTTCATATATCAACCCTATGCACGTTCTTAATTGTTGAAGTAAAATCATTTTATATCTCAGGTTGCTTACAGTACTTATATTTATTGCTTAAATGATCACCCATCTAAAGTAATTAACAGGCTCATCTCAAATAAATACACTTGCACTGAATAAATGGAATGAAAGAACAAGATTTAAACTCATTTACACATTCAGAAACTTTTAATATATACACGTTGGATGGGTTGGTGCTAGGGGAAGATATTTAGAGAGTCCCCTCTCACCAAGAACCAATATTAGCACAAGTATATTTGTGATACCCAACACTGAATAAATGAAAGGAAAGACAAGATAAGCCATATACATACAGAAACATTGGTATATACATATTGGATGGGTTGGTTCAGGGAAGATATTTAGTTGAGTCCCTACTCACCAAGGTCCAATATTAGAACTAGTATATCTGTGATACACTAACACTGAATAAACGGAAGAAAAGACAAGACTTGGTCATTTACTCATACAGAAACATTTAATATATACATATTGGATGAGTTGGTGTCAGGGTAGATACTTAAGCGAGTCCCTACTCACCAAGGACTAATAGTAGCATTACTATATCCATTATACATTCCTCTATCTCACAGATCATCCGAGTGAGACGGACTAGACATGCAGGACACTGCTGGAGAAGCAAGGACAAACTCATAAGCGATGTTCTCCTGTGGAAGCCAACACATGGACATGCTAGTGTGGTACGCCCAGCAAGGACCTACATTGACTAGCTATGTAAAGATGCTGGCTGCAGCGAGGAAGAACTCCGAGGTGCAATGAATGATAGGGAAGGCTGGCGAGAGATTGTCATGGATATCCGTGCTGCCTGCACGACATGATGATGATAATGACATTAGTAATGAATAAACGAAAGGAAAGACAAGATAAGCTCATTTACACATAAAGAAACATTTGATATATACATAATATACATACAAGTATTTAAATAATAGGCAAACGTGTTCCAACAGGTAACGAAAGCACATCTTTTTTCTATGAACAAGCAGTATATGAAAGGAGTACAAAAACGGGAAAAGGATTACTTGCTATTGATGATCCGTAAAATGGCCTTAGCCATGTTAGCTTTACTGTGAATTGACCGGACAGGAGATACGTATTAAATTAAGGTTGTTTACAATTGATTTGCTCTTGGTATGCCCCCCCCCCGCACTAATGCGATTGGCAAAGGTATTAATCTAACTATTCTTCCACCCGAGCTATTAGTAAATAGTAGGACATACTGGGGGTCTTTAACCTTAATATGGAACCCGGTATAGGAGAAAGAAAACCTGTTAAAACCCGCTTCAAAAATTACCTTGCAGATGAGCCCGAGTCTCTCACATTGAACCAAGGCTGTTTGCATTTGACATAGTGTTTAAGCCCGTGGGAAAGGTATGGATCCAACTATCCCCCAGCAATGGGTAAATAGTAGGTCAGACTGGGATCTTTAACCTTGGTATGGCCACCAATCTAAGAGAAGGACAACTCTGAACCCCACTTTAAAAAGAACTAACCTTGTGTTGGATCCTGCCCGTGTGAAAGGTTGGGTAAATACATATAATAACTTTCTTGACTTGGTTAGGTAACCAGTCTAGGAGAAGGAAAACTTTGGTTTCAAAGTATTTGAACCCCGTTTTAAAAAAATTAACCTTGTGTCGCATCTTCTACATGCGAAGGGTTGGACAAATGCATATTGTATTACATTCTACTATTGTATTACATTCTGCTGAGAGGTTGTATATATATATATATATATATATATATATATATATATTATTCATGAGGTAAATCATTACAGAAGTTCGAATTGCATTGGTTGGTTTAGTTTTTTTTTATTTGTTTAATGGTATATAAACCTCCTATGGGTTATCTAATACTGAAATTTCATTCAAATAATTTGCACAGTTATATGACTTTAAGTATTCCTATTTAATAATAATGATTGGTACACAATTATATAATTTCAAGCACCAATTCATATTTAATAACTCAGTATCATGTATTTTAGATACTAAATAAGATTGTATGCAATTTGAGTATTAGTTTGCTTGAGGGTAGATAGAATATGTAGTCAAGTCTCCACTCACCAAGGATCAATAGTATCATTAGTATGCCTCCGATGAACTAACAGTGAATAAACGGAAAGAAAAACAAGATAAGCTCATTTAGACACATAGAAAACATTTAATATATACATTTTGGATGGGTTGGTGCTAGGGAAGATATTTAGTTGAGTGCCCACACACCGAGGACCAATATTAGCATTAGTATCACCGATTCACTAACACTGAATAAACAGAAGGAAAGACAAGATAAACTCATTTACACACCCAGAAACATTTAATATATACATATTGGTTAGTTTGGTACTAGGGAAGATATTTAGACGAGTCTAAGGACCAATGTAAGCATTAGTATATCTATGATATACTAACACTGAATAAACGGAAAGAAAGACAAGATAAACTCATTTACACAGAAACATTTAATATATACATATTGGATGGGTTGGTGCTCTGGAAGATATTTAATTGAGTCTCCACTCATCAAGGACCAATATAATCATTAGTATATCCGTGACACACTAACACTGAATAAACGGAAATATAGACAAGATGAACTCATTTACATATGTAGAAACATTCAATGTATACATAATATATATACAAGAAGTATAAGTTTTCTTTCTACAATTCTTTGTAATTACATCGATTTTTATAAAAACTAATTGAAACGCTCTTTGGTGAGTGAATCACTTTTTGCCATTGGGAATTATTTTTTCGACAAGTACGTGATCATAAATAATTTTGTACGTGTTATTTCAATTCTTTCATTACTTAATTCTGGCTACAGGGTTCTCCTGACTTGTGAAGTTTTTACTAGTTTTATTAGTTTATATAACTCTCTCATATTTGCAAGTCTAAGTAGCGTCTGGAACTAAATATTCTACAGAATAACACTGACAAATAGATTAAAATAAGACGTTATCATAATCCAATTATTTCTTTCGGTAATTAAGTTATTTGGACAGTAAAGATTTCATTCGACTTCTGATAATCTATATATCTCATAACACTCATAAGAAACATCTCAACTTTCGATGGTAAACTCCTAAACTCGGTAGAACAATTCAAGTACTTAGGCAGTAATATCTCATTCACAGAAAGCGATGTTAATGCACGCATAGGAAAGGCATAAATAAATTATAAGTCATATGTAAATCCGGACCATATTACCTTTAGGCACCCCTTTTGATCTCGATTAAGAAAGGACATGTTTTTATTTACACCGTCAATATCCGGTTGTTTGTTAGGGGTTATGATTAGGAGTTAGGGGTTAGGGTTAGGGTTAGAGGTTAGTTTTATAATTAAAAAAAAATCTAAAAATC
>CM042149.1:115754735-115764735 GCA_023376005.1 Doryteuthis pealeii
AGTCTTAGGGTTAGTGTTAGGATTATAGTTAGGCTACTTCGATAGTTTCCGTAATCTAATGTTATTTATACGTAAAATGCGATTCTAATGATATTATCTCTTGTGCGCTATTCTGCATTTGTACCCGGTCCTATCACGTATTTCGTGAGCCTAGAAGTATAAACTTTGAATATTTTAGGAAAGCGTGTCTTAGAGTTCTAATTGGTTATCAACTTTTGAATGTGGATGATGGAAATTTAAAAAAGATGGTGGGGGTGTATTCGTAGCTCAATTGAGCAAGATTCGTTTCTATATATTTTCGTCACTATTCTGGATAGCGTGTCTGATCCTAACTTTTGATTTCGTATTTAGTAATATTTAATGCTTAAGCTATTTTTAAACGAATCGTAAATAGAATCAAATCTGAAGACTTATTGTGGATTGAATCTGTTTTTTTTTAAAGGACAGGAATCATGTGAGTATATTATAATTAGAAACATTAACAATATGAAGAAGTGGTTTAATTATCCAAACAATTTCTAGTCTACAATTTTGATTTTTCGGACTGTTGTCCTCATCTTTATTGTGCTATATAAAAACACGTTTTAGCTGCTGTATTGTCTGGCGTTCCTTAGGTGTTCTCGGTCTATCTGAGTATAGCAATTATCCAAACTGGGAAATCATTTTGAGGTGTTTAACTTTTGATCAACCAAGGCATTGAAGAATTTTTGAAGATCTCATTCAAAAAAAAAAAAAAAAAAAATCTTTGACACCTTCATATTTCGGATAGCGTGCCTGATCCTAACTTTTGATCACGTATTTAATATTTAATGCTGAACTATTTTTAAATAAATCGTAAATAGAATCAAATCTGATCACTTATTGTGGATTGAATCTGGGTTTTTTTTAATTTCAAACTTTTGCCTTCGTAAAAAAAAAAAAAAAAATCTCACACAATGGCGCAGTTTTCAATTCAAATGGAAAGAAAAATATTTTAGAATTCGTAAGAAAAAAAAAGAAGCTGTCATTTGATACTGGATTCTTATTGTGTTTCAACATCACACGTATTTGCTGGACTAAATCTTAGGAAGGGTTGTCAGAGAGAGAGAAGAGAGAGAGGAGAGAGGAGGAGAGAGGAGAGAGAGAGAGAGAGAGAGAGAGGAGAGAGGCCCATTGCGTTCTTTTTAAACATTTGTGAGATTAATTTTTTTCATTAATAAATTTTATTCAGATAAGGCTTTCATCGAGTAATGAAAAGCTAAACTCCAAGAGATTTCCATCGACGTCAACATCTTTTGAGTTATTCAATATAAAAGTTATCATTCAGTTTTCGTGCATTTTCATTACTATTTTTGTCGCCTACGAATGTCACAAGTGTGCTTTAATATACAACAACAACAACATCATCATCATCATCATCATCATCATCATCAATAATAATAATAAGAAGAAGAATAGTAGTAGTAGTAGTAGTAGTATTAATAATAGTCTGAAAAAAAAACTGTGAAACATGAAGGTAAAGTCGTACCAATTGTAATTGGTGCACTTAGAACAGTCCCCAAAGTCTGAATGATGAGTAAGAAATCAGAGGAAGAATGGAGACCATCAAAACAATAGCATTGTTAAAATCGGCTAGAATACTCAGAAGAATCCTGGAAACCTGAGGAGTCTTGCTATCACTCAGTCTCCAGTGAAACACCAGCTAAGGTGGGTGTGAAGAACTCTCATGAAGTCAAATAATAATAATAATAATGTTGGTGCACTTGGAACGATCCCAAAAAGCTTAGAAAAAGGACTGGAAAATCTGGAAATCAGAAGAAGAATTGAGACCACCCAGAATACTGCACTGCTGCAATCTGCCAGAATACTCAGAAGAGTCTTGGAGACATGAGGAGACTTGTTGTAACTCAGACTCCAAGGAAATACCATCAGCTGATGCTGGTGTGAATAAATAACAACAACAGTAATGATGATAAAAATAATAATGATGATGATGATGATGATGATGATGGCAATAATCGAGAAGGAATTAGGACACTTGGAGAAAAAGGGAACTATAAGTATCTAGGAATATTAGACGCAGACCAATAAAAAAACAGAAAAGAAAGAAAAATTAAGAAAGGAATATTACAGAAAAACAAGAAAGCTCTAGAAGCCAGGCTATGTCGCAGAAACCTTATCAAGGGAATAAACACATGGCTGTCCCTCTCGTAAGATACTCGGGACCATTCCTAAAATGGACAAGAGAGGAGCTCCATCAGATGGATCAAAGGACAAGGAAACTCATGAACATGCACAAAGCATTACGCCCAAGAGACGACAGAGACAGACTATATGTGCCAAGAAAAGAAGAGGGAAACGGTCACACCAATATTGAAGATAGTGTAGATATGACAATCCAAGCACTTGACGAATACACAAATAAGAGTAAGGAAAGACTAATTGCAGCAGGCAGGAAAAGCAATTGCAACATATTGACAAGCAGAAATACATTAAAAAATAGAAATGAGAAGAAAAACAACTACATGGGTACTTCAAGCGTCAAATTCAAGATATATCACATCAGAAGAAAGAAAAGGAAACCTCAAGAGAGAAACCGAATCGCTTATAATCGCAACACAAGACAGTACCATAAGAACAAACTATATAAAGGCAAAAATAGATAAGACACAGCAGAATAGCAAGTGCAGAATGTGTGGAGACAGTGACGAATCGATTAATCATATAATAAGCGAATGCAGCAAACTAGCACAAAGAGAGTACAAGACTAGGCACGACTCAGTTATCACAGACTCCAGAGAAAGATCACCAGCTAAAGCTGGTATTTAAAAACTCACAAGGTGTATTATATTATTATTATTATTATTATTATTATTATTTAGTTTTTCACACCAGCATTAGCTGATGGTATTTCCCTGGAGTCTGAGTGACAACAAGTCTCCCATGTCTCGGACTCTTCTGAGTATTCTGGCAGATTGCAGCAGTGCAGTATTCTGGATGGTTTCAATTCTCTCTGATTTCCAGATTTTCCAGTCCTTTTTTCCAATCTTTTTGGGACTGTTCCAAGTGCACCAACTACAATTGGTAACGCTTTGACTTTCATATTCCATTGTTTTTTCAGTTCTCTGGCAAGGTCCAAGTATTTGTCCATCTTTTCGTTTTTCTTCATCTTCACCCTGTGATCTGCTGGAACTGCAAAATCCACCAGTTGACAAGTTTTTTCTTTTTTGTTAATCAACATTATTATTATTGTTGTTGTGTTGTTGTTGTTTCTTTGTTATTATTATTATTTTATAATTTTATTCTTATTTCAGGTGGCTTAGTAGTAATTTGATTTCATGCCTACATTTAGATATGAATTCTTATCACTTATTTAGATGTTTGTTTTGTTATTCAGTTTTCGTTCCTTTGATGACTATTTTTGTCGCCTACGCTTGTCCGAAAGCGCTGTAATATATAATAATAATAATAATAATAATAATAATAATATTAATAATAATAATTATTATCATTATTATTATTATTATTATTATTATTATTATTATTATTTAATTATTTTTGATGTTGTTGTTTCGTTGTTATTATGATTATTATTTTATAATTTTATTTTCATTTATTCATTTTTGTTTATCTATTTTTTGTATTAGTTTTTGGATTCATTACATTTCAGGTGGCTTAGTAGTAATTTGATTTCATGCCTACATTTGGATATGAATTCTTATCGCTTTTGTTTAGATGATTTGTTCTGAAAAGCTAATTAAGGTTATTTTTTCCTTGGCGAAGATTACAGTGTTTTGGGGGGTTTTGTAAACTAGTGATACTTTTCTTATTTTCCAGGTTATTTTTTGCTTGATTTTTCAAAGTTCCTTTTGTTTCTAGATAATAATAATAATAATAATAATAATAATAATAATAATACTCGTGTTCCTTCATTGTAGAACCATAATCATCTTGTAACACCTAGTTAAAATTCTAACCCGAATCATCATTGTTTTACATTATTAAATACAAAAATGTAAATCCTGATTATCTGGTGTTGCTTTGTTTAGTTTTTTTTTTAAATTACCTTAAAGTTTTTGCTCAGAAAACACGTTTGAATTCAAGGTTATCGTCTGATGATGATTTATTTTAAGGTAATTAAAAAAAACACAAGGCCGATGTTACAGTGGTCTGAACATTGTGTTTATACATACCACAATAAAGATGAGGACAACAGTCCGAAATATCAAAATTATTCAAAATTGGAGTAAAAAGAAATGTAAGAAAAAGTGAAAAAAAAGGAAGACAAATCAAAATAGAAACATATGGGTACTAGAAGGCGGTGGCTGCGGGTCTACATGTCCTGGGAATGACGTTAAACTCTATCTGATGGTGAGGTTCCAGTTTTGGAGGTTTGGGGAATGTGGAGCACCCCTTCATCACCATTGCTCCCTGGTCCACTCTGACCCGGAGTGGCAGTACCTGCTAGGTCCCATCTATGGGTTAAATAGAAAAATGTGTTTATAAAAAAAATTGAGTGTCCATTAAGAACGAAGTTATTTCACAGCTTAGTCGGCATTAAATGACCCACCAAGGTTGATATGCCGTAAAACAAACAAACAAACAAACAAATCTTATTATAATGGAGATTGTATGCGTGTAGCAACCGAAACTACGTCATCACCAATGTTGTACTTGTTTACTTTATCATTAGTCATTAAATAATCATTATTTAATATTGATTTAATGTCTCTATTAAGGTCTTGCTAGGATTGATTTGCCTTAAAACAGCTCATATTATTAATGTGTTTAAAATCTTGCCATGTGTGTTATATCATTTAGAAAATAAATGTTTACATAGTATATGGTTTGAATAATTTGCATACCAGTTTTAACAAAACTGTGTTTAATAAATAATTACTTGGTTTTATTGATTTCTATTATTATTGTTTTATTCTCAAACGTATTAAAAGCAACGTATAATCGTATATTGAAAAAAAACTAGAATAAAGTAAAAATAAGCGTAATCGTATTTAACTTCATTAATCTTCCTAATTCAATATAGTAATTAAATTTTATTATTATTATTATGGAGATTATGTGTTTGTCTGTCTGTAACTGAATCTATATAAATATTCGAATCACAATTCAGTTTGTTATTTACGTCACATTCTCCATGATTTTATTTTTATTTAACCTCAATTATCGATTAAATTGTTTTACATTATTAATACCATTGGTCTCATCTACATTTATTTACCACATACCCCACTTGTATGTTAGACCTTATTTTTTTTACCTTTTTAGAGCTTATTTTTAGATCTTATTTAGACCTTATTTTAAGACCTTAAAGGTCTCGTTTTTACGTGGGACACCCACAAGCCGAGACTCATGGGTGGCAGGTGGAAAAAACTGCGTCGATCCCGTTGGCATTCCCCCTCAATGAGGCGCCTCAGGCGCTGGGCAAGATATTTGCCTCTCGTCCCACTTATGAGGGCGTGACACAAGGACATTTTTATGTGGGCTCACCCACAAGCCGAAGCTCATGGGTGGTAGGTGGAAAAAATTGCGTCGATCCCGTTGGCATTCCCCCTCAAGGGGGCGCCTCAGGCGCTGGGCAATAAACCCAGCCCTGCCCTTTAAATCACGGGGCAGGTATTGCCTGGGGGGATGTATTTGCCTCATACCCGACTTGTATGGGCTGGACACAAAGGTATCATTTTTACGTGGGCTAACAAAAATTGCGTCGATCCCTTCGGGATTCCTCCTTAAGGGGTCACTCAGGCGCTGGCAATGAACCCAGCCCTGCCCATTTAAATCAAGGGGGCAGGTATTGCCTGGGGGGATATCCCCCTGTGATCGACCCTATTAACTTGTAAAGATCCAGGGCCGAAGCCACTGGACCCCACTAAGAAGGGTGGGCTTGTCTAAATGTTAATAAAATGCAAGTGTATTTTTATATTGAACAAAATAGCGGTTTACAGTGTGAGCGGGAATGCTAATTTGCATATTGATTTCAAAAATTAGATTTTAATAAATATGTGCTTGCTTGATTATTGATTTTAATTGTTTCGTTTTATCTTAATGAATAGGAGCAAAAATCTTGGGGATAAATCTTAAAAGAAATCCATTAACAAGAAAAAATAACTGTAATTTTATTCATTACTTTCTAATTAAACTAAAAAGGAAAATTTAGCAATGAAACGCGGGAGTGACGTAAAATGATGGAAGAGTTTCAAAGTTGTTCTATTTTTCGATTATACCCCCTCTGTTTCAAATGATTTTATCTGCATTCTTATTTAGTTTCATTAGTGTTTCTAATTAATATAATATTTAGTACACCAAAACGTAAATACTTGCATCCGGAGTGTGCATATATTTGCTAGTTGTATTAAAACTTAAATATCTATGCCCGGAGGGTGCATTTTTTGGCTAATGCATATAAAGATATTTTAAGATTATAAAGATTATTGGGTTAAATCGAACTTAACGGACCTAAATTCCATCATCGTATGTCACCCCACCGAAAGAAAAAAATACCAAAAATCAGGGATTTAACCGAATTTAATGGAATTTTCAGTGTTGATATATTAATGAATAAAAGATATAATGCATAGGTTATTTTATTTAGAAACTTTTACATTTTTTTTTAGTTAACTTTGAACCACGTATCTTTGAGAACCTGTGTTACGCCTAAAAAAATACGTGATTCAAACATAACTGACCTGAAAAGATGCAAAAGTTTTTAAATAAAATAACGGGTACATTATATCTTTTATTCATCAATATATCAACACTTACAATTTAAATTCGGTGAATTCCCTGATTTTTGGTATTTTTGTTTCTTTTAACAATTGTGGAATTTAGGTCCGTTAAGTTCGATTTAACCGATTATTGTTGTTTCTTTGATGCGAACTACAAAACTAAGTTCACATTTGTATTATTTGGATTATTCGAACTATTGTCCTCTTCTTTATTGTTATATGTACAACCTTTCGGTCGATGTGCCCTCCGGCCTTGTTTAGGTATTTCTTATCGGACATGACAGTGGGTATATCGGTTAGGTTAATCCATTTCTAAGTGACAGTTATCTCTGGGTTGCAAGTTCCAATCCTAACTAAGGTTGACCGTAACATAAAATGATTAACATTGCTAAATACTTTTAAACAGTGATGTTTAACGGAATGAGAATTCTATAGCCCCGTGGATTGAATAGGGTCCGGTTCGAAGTTCCGTGAAGGCTCCTGATTACGACAAGAAGGTTCCCGAGTTTGAAGAGAAGGTTCCCAAGTTCAATGAGGGGCTTCCCGAGTTCGAGGAGGTTCCTGAGTCCGACAAAAATACCCGGAGAAGACTGGAGGGCACACCGACCGAAACGTTGTACAGATAATGAAGATGAGGACAATAGTAAGTTCACCTTCTAAATTGTAACAGCCTTAAACATATCCGCATTAATCACTATCAAGCAAGAAACCTGAGGGACATCTTTAAGAATACAAACCCTGAAAACATTTTAAATAAAAAAAGCAACCTTTTCAACAAGATATAACAGAACATAACCGAATATCTCCATAGAACCACTACTTTAAAGAATGAAATCCAAAATAACCTTTCTTGGCATTAAATGACCCACAGACGTTGATATGCCGTTAAACAAAACTCAAACTCAAACTCGAAAAGTTCTAAAAATAAGGTCTTAAAAGGGTCTGAAGATAATGTCTAAAAAGGTCTAAAAATAAGGTTTTAAAATAACGTCTTAAAAAGGTCTTAAAATAAGGTCTAAATAAGATCTAAAATAAGGTCTAAAATAAGGTCTTAAAAAGGTCTTAGAATAAGGTCTTAAAATAAGGTCTAAATAGGATCTAAAAATAAGGTCTAAAATAAGGTCTAAAATAAGGTCTTAAAATAAGGTCTAAATAAGATCTAAAATCTTAAAATAAGGTCTAAGTAGATATAAAATAAGGTCTAAAAGGTAAAAAAATAAGGTCTTAAAACGTTCTTAAAATAAGGTCTAAATGAGATCTAAAAATAAGGTCTAAAAAGGTCTAAAATAAGGTCTAAAATAAGGTCTTAAAAAAAGGTCTAAATAAGGTCTAAAATAAGATCTTAAAATAAGGTCTAAATAAGATATAAAAATAAGCTCTAAAAAGGTAAAAAATAAGGTCTTAAAACATTCTTAAAATAAGGTCTAAATGAGATCTAAAAATAAGGTCTAAAAAGGTCTAAAATAAGGTCTAAAATGATCTGCTTTGGGTTACCTTTGCTGCACTTTAAACCTAGACTATAAAGGAAAGAGATACTTAAAAAATAATGAATAATATGATATCTTAAATTCTTTTCCCAACAGCCGCAGCACAAAGATAAAAGAGTAAATTTGGCGGTAAAATGTAATGATACAACACTTAATTATTGATAGTTTTATATCAAGCATAATGGGGTGCACTTTTTATACGACTACACTCAGGCTTACATGTAAAGGAATTGTGTTAAATTTCTAATGGGTTTGTGTGATCTATATCACTCTTTGACATCCATTATTTAACGTGCCTGAGTGGGTATGCTGCCTGGGGGACGATCCCCTGTGACCACGCAATTTATCAACTAAGTCTATTTAAAATAAAACCTTGAAATAGTCCATTAGTGTTTTTTAATTTTTTTATTCATTTTTTTATATTTTAAACACATTATTGTTAACTTATTTTCTCATATTTAACCCACAGATGAGACCCTAACAGGTATTACCATTCCGGGGCAGGGTGGACCTGGGAGTAACAGCGATGAATTTTGGAAATCTTGGGAGTGTGGAAGTCCCCAGTTACAAAATTTGAACTTCCCCATAAGAGAGTTTAACGTCATACCCAGAACACTAAAACCATCAGCCACCGCCTTCTAGCACATATATGATAAAAGGGTTTGGGCTTTGTCATAAGAGAAATAGTGTCGGGACAATCATAAAGGGTTCTAGGGCTTGACGTGACCAGCCGATTGATCGGAAGGGGTCTCTCCGACCGCCCGTATAGCCTAAGCATTGGACTAAAATGAAGTGTTGTATGTCATGGACTGCTCAAACACTAGAATGTCGTCCTTAAGTATCTCGATTCGCCATCCAGAGCCAACAGGTGTCATCATTGAAGTTCGGTATGAATTAATCCAATCACAAAACGGTCACAATTTTCATAAACTCTCTTCTTATTATTATATCTAGATCTTATTATATTGGAGATTGTGTGTTTTTCTGTCTGTAACCGAAACTATATTACTAATCGAGTCACAATTAACATAGTTATTTACATCACATTCTCCATGATTTTATTTATATTTAAACCTCAATTATTAATAAAATTGCTTCACCTTTTTATTAGTGTTGTCCATATCTACATACAAATAACATGCAATTGTATTTATATATGTACAAAAAATAGCGGTTTGCAGTGTGAATGGGAAAGCTAATTTGCATATTGATATTAAAAATGTGATTTTATTAAATATGTGCTTAGTATTACTGATTTCTAACTGTTTGGTTTTATTTTAATGAGTATAAGCAAAAATCTCTTCAATGAATCTTAAATGAAATCCATTAACAAGAAAAAATAATTGTCATTTTATTCTTTATTTCCTAATTTAACTAAATAGTTAAGTAAGTAAAATTCAACAATGAAAGACGGGAGTGATGGAAGAGTAAGTTTCATTTCTATTTTTCTATTATACCCCCACTCTGTTACATATCTTTTTATCTGCCTTCTTATTAGACTTTCTAATTTAATACGATATTTCATTACATTAAAACTTAAATACTTGCACCCGGAGGGTGCATATATTTGCTAGTCTAGATAATAAAGGATATGCTTAAGTAATAGGTACTAAGTACTTTTTACTATATAACAATTTTTCTTTAAGATACCCCCACTTTTCTGCATACATGACCCTCCCCTAGTGTGGCCCTGTCACAGGCTTGGGTACAAGTTTAACTGCACACAACGATTGGTCTTACCTCTCTATAGAGGCGTAATTGGCGTATTCTACAGCCCCACCGACAGGGCAG